>PVJS01034113.1:0-21763 GCA_004027185.1 Glis glis | reverse complement strand
TTAAGGATGAAGCAATGAGAGGCTGAGACAAGAGGATCTTTCGAAGCCAGAGACCAGTAACTTAGTGAGAACCTATTTTAAAATAATACTGCTGGGGGTGCAACACAGAGATAGAACGCCGCTGGTGTGTACACAGTGCCACACACACACACAAAGAAGGAAACAATGAAATTATTTCTTCCAAATATGCCCAAAGTGTTATTAAATCATAATGCACTATTCTCAATACTTCTGATATTATTAAAGCTAAGTTTAATAAAGAAGATTTTATTTCTGAAATAAAGAACATTGTTTCAAATTAGTGTTACATGGGAGTGAAAGGCAAAATATCAAATAAAAAATCCTACACATGAAGGGAGTAGATCGGGAATGACCATAGACTCTCTGGACCACCAATATATTTCAACTTTAAAATACTTATATGTAACACATATAAGAAATACACCTTGTAATAGCACCCATAAACTCTGTGTTGTTGATTAAAATAATTAAGTCCTTTTTTAAGATAGTATAGATAGCTATAAAATGAAATAGGTGATAATAAATATGGACATGTTGTCGTAAGAGAAAGCTGATGCTGTTGTAGCCCAAGACCAGGTGGAAGAATCAGGAGACACATGAAGAAAGCGCAGACACTAAAGGGCCTCAAATGCACTGTTTTCAGTTTCACTGTTCTCCATGCATTATAGTGGACAATTAAGAAGTGCAGCTTTCTCAAGAGTGTTGTTGCTCTTCCTGTATCTGGTGGAGGTGGTGGGGTGGGTGGCCAGGGGAGCTGAATTACATGAAGAGACTGTCAGGAAGGACAGCTTTTCTCAGAGTCCCTGAAAGAAATACAATTAAATAGCAGTAAGCAGATGCATAAAATTAAACAGTAAGATGATGAATAGGAAAGAAATATAGCCAGGACTATAAGGAATCTTTTATTGAAAAGAGAAATTAGTGTTTTGAATGTACAAATATTCTGAAAGAACTAAGTTTCTGTTATAAAAAAATTTGTAAAAACAAAAATCTCTTAACTCAAAACAAGGGAATTTCTATATATCATCTTATATATTACATGTCATCATATATAAATATAGCTATTTAAATTGTTCTACCGAGGGAAATCATATACATATAGCACTGTAAGCAAAATATTTTATGTTGCATGATTTTTATTCATATTTTTGTTTAGTTTAGTACACTGTTCAAATCTGAAAATCAAATTCATCCAATAGTCAACATGCTAAAATTTTTAAGCGCAAATTTTTCGTTCAATAATATCTCTAAATTTGAAATTTTCACTTTGCTTATTCTGGGTCAAACTGAAAGTAATTTGATCCCAAACACTTTGAAACTCACTGAGCCCTATATAAGTTCAAGATAACCAGGTGATAATAATCCTTAAGTAAGTCACTGAAAAATAATTGAAATAAAAGTCTTCAAAGCAAAATATGTGTTTTTATATGTGTTTCTATGATATAATATAGAAAAATATGCCTATTATGTTAATGGAGATTAACTTTCTATTTCTTTCAAATACATAAATTCCTAGAACTAATATTCTTATTAACAATAGAAGGTTTTAAATAATAATGATTTACATACATGAGAACGATCATTCCCTAGATATGTTAAATTTTGTTTCACACACACTGGTTTCGATTTTTAAAGGTATGCTAAAATCTTTAAGCAACAGCTCAGATTGATTTTTTTTTACCACGTATTGGGAAATTATTGACTTTAAAAAATAGTCATTATTGTGAGATTTGTGGCAGTAGACAGCAATTCTTACAACTCTTACGGCTGCCATTAAAAAAGATAAAATCATACCCAATTGACATCACATACATAGTGAAAAATTTTAGTTCTATAAAAAGTACTTTCTTGGTTATTTCTTTTTCTGTAATGATGACCATTATAAGCCACCACATTTCTTCATATTTGAATAGACACACTATATTTCTTAATTTTACAGGAATTACATAGTTTGTCAGGACTTTTCTTCCTTTTGGGAAAAATATATTCATATAATATGATTATTTTAAATATAATCCAAAATGATTATTCACAAATATTTCATATATCCAAGCTCTGCTACTTTCTGTGGGACTAAATAAAGAAATATAAAACACAACCTCAGCTTTATGGGAAATTGTTGGGTCAGATTCAGAGAACACAGGGGTAATTTGTCCTAAATGCAGCAGTAACTGACACTGAGTGACATTCAATTTAGTTGTCAGAACTTATAAATTGACATCCCCTTACAGTTTAACATAATCTATAATAGATTCATGGACTCATCCTACTTTATGGTTAAATAATTTGCTATTTATAAAATAGTTTTCTGTCTTTGACTATGATGTAATATTGGTATTATTATATGAAATAAATGAAACGGATAACCAAGAGCCATTTAAGGAGACCGCATCTTGCCTCATGTATCAGACAATATCCTGTCTTATTACTCAAAATGAGATATAATTTATTACATGCTCTATATCCAAAGTGGCTAATCTTCTTCTGGTCTTTTGGACAGTTGTCCAATAATTGAAATTAACAATTTAGACTGTCCACTTTTGATTTAAAAGGATTCGTCTCAGATATATTATTAAAATGAGAATGACCAATGGCAGGTAGTGAGATTCTTGAGTGTAGATGTACTGGGTAGAGTTCCTGAATTCACATCATCAAATCAATTTATACCATATTTTCATTCTTTATGGACCAACCAAGAGGTCAAAGGACATTTATCAAACATGTGCTGCATAATAGAACATGATAAGATTTTTAAACTTAATGCCTGACAGTAATGATTATCTTCCTTTCATAGGTAAATTGAACAGGAACACAGTTGCAAAGAAAAGTTCATGAACAAACTAAAGAGTTATAGCTGTGTGATATGGAAGGTAATGTACCCTCTCTACTTGTTATAGTCTTCATAGAAGAGTTGAGGCTTTCTTGAAATATAGATACTTCAAAACTGTTTGTTAAAATATGAAATAAAAAGATTCTCCTGAATACATTCACATACCCACAAAAATGAAAATGCATAATTCTCAAGCCATTCAATTCAAATAAACCCTTGTATTTTATTTATTTATTATTATTTTTTGCAGTACTGGGTATTGAATCCAAGGGCATTCTACCTCCAAGCTACACCCCCAGCCTTACTATATTCTTTATTTTGAAACTGGGTCTCACTAAATTACAGAGGACCTCACTAAGTCACTGGGGTTGACCACGAACCTGCAATCCTCCTGTCTCAGCCTCCCAAGTACTAGGATAACAAGTGTGCGCCATCATGCCTGTCTTACCCTAGCATCTTATGTTGACTACTTTAATCTGCTAAGAGTTTAGAATAATATGGGAGTGCTTTAATATATTTAGAATTTATCATATATTCATATAGATTTCATTTGTGCTCTTTGATCTATATGTAAAAATGGTAGATTATGAGTGGAGATAAGAAATTGTATGTGCTAATTATTTAAACAACTCTCTTTGGTGGAAAATAGGCCCAAAGGATAAATGAATAATTTTGCTATTTTTAGAGACCAAGAAATAAACCACCAGAAATAATTTTCACTTCAACAACGAAATGTATTATTTGTAGAATTTTCTGGTATTCTCCATGCCTGGATACGTTAATGTTTTTGTCTGTGTGATAATCTAGGGAATGACTGAAAACAGTATTGTTATTTTCATAACCAGGGTTGACCAGGATCTTCAGACTCCCATGTATTCCTTTCAATCGTGTTTTTTTTCTTTGTAGGTAGTCTGTTTGATACTATTCTTAGAATATTCATAAACTGTTGGACTTAAACAAAGGAGCACCTTTTTGTTTGCCTGTGCTATGCAAATACATTTTGTCCTTACGTTTGGAGAGAGAGTGTTTTCTCCTGACAGCGCTGGGCTGTGACTGCTGTGTGCAGCCTTTTGTCATATCCTCCCGTTATGAAACACGAGGTTCCTGAGAAGCTGGTGTCAGGCTCCTGGGTCAGTGCAGTTTCTCTTGAGATAGAGCGGATTTGCCACATTTTCTCCATCTTCTTTCATGGATCCAACCAAGTCTATCCGTTCGTCTGTAATACACCCTCAGTACTCAAGCTGTGCTGTAGAGAGACTTTGTGGATGCGATGCTGATCTTTCCAGGGTTTTTGCTGTTTACTACGACCCCTTTTATGATGGTGCTTGACTCCCACAGGAAACATCATCTGCACCATCCTGAAGTTTTGTCAGCAACAGCAAAAGTCAAAATCTTCTCCACCTGTTCATCTCGTGTTATAGTCATGGCTTATTTTCACTTATGACCATGTACAAACTATTCTTCCAGAAGAGACTGATTTTTTTCTTGTCTATATCATTGTCACCTTAATGTTTGTCTCCATTTCACTCTGAGAGAGAAAGATGACCTAGTGGAAATTACTGTGTGAAAAGTTAATGCATTAGCCACACATTTTAGGTTATTATCTTAATTTCTCACTTAACTGTGCTCTTATCTAATCAGAAAGTGTTGCTTTGCTTTCCTGACTTAACATAGAATGACTGTCTTGGTTCACTCTGGAACTTGTTTTATAACCAGAGTGGTTCCCTTTCAACAAGAAAATAAGTTTTCAGCAAAGTAAAAATGTAATGATAAGTCTCTGTGCAAGTTCAGTTGCTGCTTCAAACTGCTTATTGAAAACTGTACTGTCCATTATTTAATAATATGATATTTTCCTGTAATTAATTATTGTTTTGTTACTCTTCTATAGATATATATTAAGATAAAATATCATTCTTCAAAGATTATTAAGTGTGGTGAGCTTTAAGAGAATATTTATTGAATGACTAGACACATTTTTAGATGTTGTACATGTTCAATAGTTTGATGATACCCCACTATGATTTAAAGATTAATGTATACTAATATGAGGAAAAATTGATAAAAGAATCTTTATAAAATTCACATTCATAATTCTATATAAAATGTTTTCTGTATACAAATAGTCAATTAATACAAATAAATATATTGCCTTATAAATGAAGACAACATAATATGATATTCAAATACAGTCAGCGCTGCACACCCATGGGTTTTATCTCTGTGTAGTCAACCAAAAAATGATTTAAAATACTTTAAATGAACAAATGTTTTTGCAATGAACATGTACACATATTTTTCTTGTTATCCTATAAAAATACAGTACAATTGTTTTTTTTTTTTTTTGCGGTACTGGGGATTGAACGCAGGGGCGTTCTACCTCCGCGCTACGCCTCCGGCCCTATTTTTTATACTTTATTTTGAAACCGGGTCTCATGAAGTTGCGGAGGGCCTCACTAAAGAGGAAGAGAGAGAGAGAGAGAGAGAGAGAGAGGAGGGGAGAGAAAGAGCTGAGGCTGGCCGCGAATCCCGATCCTCTGGTCTCCGCCTCCCAAAGTACTGGGATTACAAGCGTGCGCCATCACACCCGGCGCAAAAAAAAATACAGTACAATTGTTGATGTAGTGTACTAATCCATGAGTAACAAGCAAAATGAAATTTAAAACCAAAAAAGATACATGATATGCCTATCAGAATGACAAAAACTTTTAAAAAGAGTAGTCCATACTGCATGGATTGAAGATGTGCAACAATGGGAACTCCCATCCAGTGCTGGCCTGTGAAAAGGTGTACCATGTCAACAAACACCCCACCTGAGCTACAGATTCTTTCCACCTGTACTAGGCCTTCACCCAGCAGAAACCTATGTACATACCTGCCAGGGGTTATGCTCAAGAACATTCATCTTAGTATGACTCATGGATGCAAATATTTACCAAATTAGAGTTTAAAAAGTTATTGTAATAATTTCACAAAGGGGAAAATCAGGGAGTGATAAAAATCGACAAAAAGTAATATTCACCATGAATGAAGCATTTTGAGCAAAACGAGCAGTAATTAAACTGCATTTTTCAGATTGTTGGGAACCATTTTCTTATCTTTAGACTCTAAGTTGCATAATCAGCCTAAGGAGGTAAAAGCTTTACCCAATGAGCCCATCAGAATTCACTTATCAGGAACCTTTTTCTTATCTTTAGACTCTAAGTTGCATAATCAGCCTAAGGAGGTAAAAGCTTTACCCAATGAGCCCATCAGAATTCACTTATCAGGAACCTTTTTCTTATCTTTAGACTCTAAGTTGCATAAACAGCCTAAGAAGGTAAAAGTTTTACCAAATGAGCCTATCAGGATTTGCTGATACAATAGAAGGAAGTTCTCAGAAGAGGGAGTTGACCTAAGAAGGAGGAAGGGTGCTGATTGTTAACATGTTGTTTAGCCGCTTGTTTATGTTATCTTTGTATACATCTGGTGCTCTAAAAGGATATATAAGGACTGAGCTAAATAAAATCAAGGCTGCTGCAGTGTGTGGGACTGAGAGCCCTCCCGAACCCATCTTTTTTCTCTCTCGTTTTTTCTTAATCCTCACTCCCCATTTCAGGGACCAATTGACTTTGCTGGCGGGCTCCGGCATCAGATAAGCTTAAAAGTGAGTGTGTAAGCTCCCAGGTGTGTAAGATCTGTGTGGTGGCACAGGTCTATAAACCTAATACTTGAGAGGCTGAGACAGGAGGGTCAGAGTTTCGACTTCAGCCTCAGCAACATAGCAAGGCCCTTAGCAAATTATTGAGATTCTATTTCAAAACTGAAAAATTAAAATAGGACTGGGAGTATATCTCAGAGATATATACTCCCATCCATATATATATATATATATATATATATATATATGGATAGATGGGAGTATATACATATATATATATTATATATATAATGAGAAAGAGAGTGTGTAGAAATGCCTGCTTGTTATATTTATACATATATTTCTTCTTTCCCTGTTTTTATATTTTATTTAATGAAAATATGTTTGTGATAAATTAAAACTTTATTACATTTTGTCATTTTATTTTTATACTGATATATTTTCCTCAGAACAAAATAAAAATACGAATTGTCTTTTCCACGCCAAAGTGCTCCTCACTCATACTTCCTGAGAGATCTCTGAATCATGGCTCCTGAATGTTGCAATTAAGTTTCCAAATTGCTATTTCCTCTTAGTATTGTAGGGTTTTACCCAATGAAGATATTTCCTATTAATAAATAAAATCATCAGAAGTCACTATTTCATGAATAACATAAAGTAATATCCCATCACTGACATGAGAAATTTGGCTTCAAAGGGAGGAAATTCTTAAAACTATGCAAGTGTAAAAACAGCTGTTATTCACAGAATTGAAGCCTGGATGAGACAGGGTTTCCCGGTATCACTCGCATTATCACAACTGGATTTATTCCAGATTCCCATTTTATCCTAAGTGAAGTTAAATGTAATGGTTTATTACAGTCATAACACAGACAAGCTTGTGAATATGGATCAGGGAATCCACTATAGAGGACAAAGTAAAAATGAAAAACACAAGTGCCCGGGCTAATAGGAGCAGGGGATCTATATGGAGCCTTCATAAGGAACAAGGTAATAGATGGGTATCTGTCAATTTGGGGTGTTCACAAATAATATAGCTCAGCGTCCTATTTCTGTTAAGAAGTAAAATATGCTGTGCACTCTATTCCCTGAGGACACTGAAGATAGTGTATTCTGGGCAGAGTGAAAGTTACCTGGGCAAAATTAAGCACAGCAAATCTGCAGATGTCCAAGAGATGTTCTTCATTAGAAGTTTAAATGTATAGGTGAAAGAGGTTTCTGGTGTAGACAGAACTATTTTTATTTAAGGAGCGCTTTATGTGTATTAAGAACAGACTATATTAAAAGGAGACTGAATTTTTTTTTTTGTCTGGGCAGCTTCAGACTTGTTGGACACTGAGTCCACAGTTACGTTAGGACTTTCATGCAGACACAATAGGCAACCGCCTTGTATGTGCACTGCATGTATGTATGTGTGTGAACATTATTTTTTTTAATCTGAAAAATAGAGGAAATTCTCCCTACTTTGTTGGGTTTTTGAGGGGGTGTTAAAATGAGGCAATTTGTAAATGGTGCTTTCACATATTCTAAGGATGAGAGTATTATGATGTGAGACTATAATACACCAATAAAAGCATAAAATAAATTAAAAAATAAAGGTGAGAGTACTAGAAAAACAGGAAATAACCTGAGGATTATGGTAGTGGTCTCCACTCTCTGTACATATTTATTCACTGGAGACTGGCTATCTTTTATGATATAAATGATTTCACTTAAATCAATTTAAATATCAAAATATTTAAGCCTTCTACAGTGAGAAGAAATCAACATTAGCCCATGTAAAAAAGGTAAATATGAACTATTAATACTGATATCTTACTTTGATTCAAAATATAGTTAAATTAAATATTTAAAATATAGTAGTATATGGATTATTTTATTGAAGCAACTCAATATATTTCTTGCTCTATTAAATATAATTTTCAATGAAATAATAACAATAATACTGATATTGATTCCCTAAAAAGTTTAAGTCAATATATTTAACAAATAAATGACATATTTATATTTTCAGCTTTGGCTACATTTTAATAGATTTAAAGAGAAAGAATAAAATAAATTTACAACCCTTGAAGAGTATAAGAAATATTCATTTTAAGGAAAAAAAATTTATAGAAGTAAGGACTTTGTCAAAAGAGCTATACGTTCAAAATTATTTTTTAAATATTATGGTTTAAGATTTTAGCTTATAGTAAATAGACACACAGAAATGAAGCTTCCATTATTTGACTAAATTAGAATATCACCACACATTCTCTTAAACCTTTGGATTTTTAGAGGGAATATAAGCTTGAATTTAAAATAGAAATTTCAGAGAATTAGCCTGGTGTGGTGGTGCATGCCTATAATACAGTGCTTGGGAGACTGAGACAGGAGCATGACAGATTTGAGGTCAGCCTGGACAAGACCATATTTCAAAATAAAAATGTAAAATTTAAAGGTCATGTAATTCAGTGGTAGAACCTCACTGGGTGTAATCCCCAAAGCCAAACATATATACAAAAATTTATAGCATTAAGTTTTATTATCTTTGATTAATTAAAACTTCAACATTTATTAAAAAGAAGAGTAATATTTTGTTTGCACACAGTGAGTAAATTTCTGCTTCTATTTGTTTCTCTTTTGACTAAAACATACACAAGGGATATATATTTCACTTTAGATATTAATAACTTCATCAAAGGCTGAGGTTGTACAACATTATATTATATTATATTTTCTTTATCACTGGAAGTTATTGTAATAGCGAAATGATTTATATTTAATATTGCCATTTACAATAGTGGTATATAAAGATTGGATTTTGTTCTCCTCTGCATTATTTTGTTGTTCTTATTTGAGAATGTTTCATCTAAATATTGTATCTTAACTGTACTTTATTTCTGAATCAAATATTGAGTACCACATGAGATATACAACTTTCCAGCATCTCTTCTGGTCCAATGTAGTAAAATAGTTATAATCCTTCTATCTCAGATCATTTAATGTTATTGAAACAAAAGTCATACAAAATACTTAGGCCAAATTTCAACACAATGTTCTGAACAGTGATTTGTCTTGTTAGTATTAGGACCACAAAATAGGGGTGGTAGTGTAAACAAAAACATAAAGGGGAATTCGTGGATACTTCATATTAAAATTTTAGAAACTTCATAGTTTTAGATGATCCCTCTAAGATCTCACAGTCTCACTCTGTTCCCACAATATGTGTCTCATATGAACAAAAAGTAATTTAGATAATAGTTTTTCCTGTTCCCTAAAACAAGGAGTAAATTAATAAAAAAGAGTTTTTACTAACAAATATAACTAGCATATATGTAGACTTGTATAAAGGTCATGACTTCTTCAAGTTGTTTTAAGTATTTTAAGATAATTGATTTACTTAATGATCCTAAATACAATTTTTAGTCTATTTTATAGCTGATTGATTCATTAGAATCTCTCACATGAATGACAGGGGATTCCACATAACAAGATCTGAGGAGGACAGGGAGGAAAAGAGGCATTTCTCCTCTCTCACCTTCCTTCTATCATTGTCCCACTTTTATTGAGAGTTATAACTAAAACATTGTAAGAAAAATTAATCATAGGAGATAGCAAAGCAAGAATATTTACAAGGGCGCTTAATATTTACAAGGGTGCTTTTAAACACCAAGGCTGGAAAAAAAGGAATAATTCCCTGAGCAGGCTGAGATGAGGAAAAAAAATGAAATAATTCCCTGAGCAAGTCGAAATGCAAAACAAGAACTTCTAAGAAGTTAAATATATGCTTATCGTATAATCAAATAATACAACACTTAGACAATCACCCTGGAAAAAATTAGGATTACACAAGAGCTGCACCCTGATGTCACATAATATAGAAACCAACAACCTGTAATAGACTGAATAACCCAAACGCCGTTGGCTGTATGGTGCTGAATAGTTCTTCAGGATGCAAGGGAATATTATTCAGCAACAAGAGGAATGAGCTGCACATGTGTGCGACAACTTGAGCATGTCTTAATGGAGTGAGGCTTGTTCAAAAACGCCAGGATCAACATCTTCATATACTCTGTGATTCCTTTGACATAACATTCTTAAAGTAAAAAGGAGATGAAGAATAGGGAAGTGGTTACCAGAGATTAGGAAGGAAAGAAAGAGTGTGTTCTACCTCCAAGCTACACTCCCAGCCTTGCTTTATTTTTTTTTGTAAACAGGGTCTCTCTAGGTTGTTGAGAATTTCACTACTTTGCTGAGGCTGCCCTCCAACCCGTGATCATCCTGTCTCACATTCCGAAGTACAGAGATTAAAAGCACATGCCACCATACCTGACTTGTAATTTACTTTAATAATGATCTGGAAATTATACATGTAAAATGATAACACTTTTCATATTCAAAAAATTGACACAAATTTAAAGTTGGTGATTTCAAATGATAGTGAAAAGTTGGAGTAATGAAAACATCTGTACTGCACTGGCAAGTGTATAAAATTAGCATACATTTTGGAAAACAATTTGTAAGTTTTCCATAAGTTAATATATTCAGCAAGCTCAGAGACTAACACCCACAATTAAGCTCATTTGAATCAGGAACAAGACCAATGGGATGAGGAAGGGTATACACAGAGTTTCAATTTTATAAAATATAATTCTGTGGAAAAATAAATTAAATACTGAATAATATAAATATACAACGTCAGTTGAACTATGTAATATTGATTATGAGAAATGTTTAAATATAAGAAAATACAGAGTAGTAGAGTTAATACTTATTAGAACTCATGATTAGTAGGATTTCCTTAGCAAATTATATATATTTACATATTTTAAGTTGGGTAATTTAGAAATGCAAACTATTTTAAGTACATTATATTTGAAATTTCTATAAATCTAAAGCAACTGTCAATTATTTAAAGGGTAATTATCTTATTGCATGTAATATATACAATCCATTATCAGGAATGCATATAAATGATAGAGGCAAATATATTATTAGGTACTTCTCTAAAATAAAAAAACATAAAATTATATCTAAACTCATTTAAAATTAATTTATTGACGTAAAATGCACATGCCATAAAATTAGCTATTTTAATTAAAGGAAATGATTTAATGGCAATTATTAAATAATTAATTGTTTGTGCAACCACCGTCTCCATCCAGTTCTATCATGTAAGGCAGAAATTGAAACAGTGCATTTCGGTCTCTCCTTTTGATATTCTTACAAATACCAAGATAAGTGTCTCTAGGCTTTTTTGTGACCCTTTCAAAAATCACCTAACATTTAACGTTATGTAAATAAATGTTAAAATATTCACATCACTGCAAAATATTCATTAAATAGTTGATCCATAATCATCAGGTCCTTCAGTACTGGTGATCTATTTTGCATCTACACATAACTTTCTATTCTTTACATTTCTTGTAAAAGATTCACAGTAAAAAAAATCTTTGTTGCCTGGCTGCTTTGAATTAGTATAATGTTTCCAAGATTCATGTGGAGCCTAGGATGCAGACAAGAGACGAATTCCATGACAAAGGGCAGGTTACAGACAGGTTTATTTAGGGAAGATACAGAATTGTCCATTCAGAGAATGTGGACCAGCTATGGGAAGGGATGAACAGAAGAGGCAAAGGTTGACAGAGGTGCTGGCAAAAGTGAGTTTACCAGATCCTACAAGGCAAAAGAAAGAAGAAAGGTACAGAAGAGAGGGAGGGAGGGAAGGAGGGAGAGAGAGAGAGAGAGAGAGAGAGAGAGAGAGAGAGAGAGAGAAGAAGAAGAAGAAGAAGAAGAAGAAGAAGAAGAAGAAGGAGGAGGAAGAGGAGAGGAAGGAAGAAGGAAGGAAGGAAGGGAGGAGAAAGAGAGGAGAGAGAGAGAGAGAGAGAGAGAGAGAGAGAGAAAGAAAGAAAGAAAGAAAAGGAAAGAAGGAAGGAAGGGAGGGAGGGAGGGAAAAGAGAGAGGAAGTAAGAAAGAAAGAAAGAAAGAAAGAAAGGAAGAAAGAAAGAAGAAAGAAAAGAAAGAAAGAAAGAAAGAAAGAAAGAAAGAAAGAAAGAAAAGAAAAGAAGAAGGAGGAGGAGGAGGAGGAGGGAAAGAAGGAAGGAAGGAAGGAAGGAAGGAAGGAAGGAAGGAAGGAAGGAAAGAAAAAGGGAAAGTTGCCAAGACAATTAGTGGACAACCTCCAGGCATCTCATTAAAGATTCAAATGCTTTAGGGATAATCAACAAATTGCTTGGTATCTCCTCAGGGGAAATCTCTAAAGTGAAAAGAACTTCTTTAAATTGAGCCTGGCGTGGTGGTGCATGCTTGTAATCCCATACTTGGGAGGCAGAGACCAGAGGATCCGGGTTTGTGGCCAGCCTCAGTTACTTAGTGAGGCCCTTCAGCAACTTTGTGAGACCCGGTTTCAATAAAGGATAAAAAATAGGGACGGGGATGTAGCTCGGAGGTAGAACGCCCCTGGGTTCAATCCTCGGTACCGCACAAAAAAAAAGAAATACAGGAGAATCAAGAGAGAGGTTTCGCCGGGTGTGGTGGTGCATGCTTGTAATCCCAGTACTTGGGAGGCGGAGACCAGAGGACCCGCATTCGTGGCCAGCCTCAGCTACTTAGTGAGGCCCTCCCACAACTTCGTGAGACCTGGTTTCAAAAATAAAGTATAAAAAAATAGGGCCGGGGGTGTAGCTCGGAGGTAGAACATCCCTGGGTTTAATCCCAGGTACTGCAAAAAAAAAAAAAAAAAAAAAAAAAAGAGAGAGGTGACACAGACAGAAGGTTTCAGGCACTGCCCTATGTTAACTGGTGTCTTTCCTCTGCCTAATACAAGTGAGCATTTCTGATTCAGTTCTTCACTACTTCATAATGCTGAGCAGAAACAGGACCTCTTTTCTTTCCCTTCCACATTAGTTTATTTTTTCACCCAAGTCAAGAAGGTGAATGCTCATACGTATCATTTAATGACACACATTGTGTGCGTGTGCTGAGAAAATAACTTTGTATGCATATAATTCTATATACATACAAAGTTAAGTAGATGGCAAAAGTGAAAGGAGATGAAACATAAAAAAGAACACAGACTTCTTTTAAAGGCATAAATTGAAGCAGCAAGGATTCAGTTTCTCATTTCAATGTCCTTACAGATACTATGGTATTTAGTGGCTCTAGGCTCTTCTTATAACACTTTCAATATCATTTTGAATTAATTATATAAATAAATGCGTTACTGAGATTCATTTGTAATCTATGGGTAGTGAAAAAGGAGTTTCCACTTTACTTTTAAACTACAAAATTTTTTTTTAAATATCAAGAAACTTGGTTTTTTTTTTTTTTGGTACTGGGGATTGAACCCAGGGGCATTGTACTTCCAAGCGGCGCCCTCAGCCCTTTTTTTTTTTTTCTGTTTTGAAACAGAGTCTCTCTTACTAAGTTACTGAGAAACTGGCTGCATTGCTGAGTCTGTCCTTGGACCTGTGATCTTCTTGTTTCAGCCTCCCAAATACTAGGATTACAGGCATACACCACCACACCCAGCTTCAAGAGACTTTTAAATACCTAGTTTTATGGTAATGGTAAATGTCTTTATTTGCATTGGGATCTAACTAAAATTTTCAGAATATAACTCTAAAAAGTTAACTTGAGAATTTAATAAATACCAACTGATAATATTTGAAATCTATTAACTGTACTAATGTCTCTGTCCAGAATAAGTTTTCTGAGAAGCCTGTATGGAGAAACGCAACCTCACGGTGGTGAGTGAGTTCATTCTGAAGGGCATCACAGACCGCCCTGAACTGCAGGCTCCATTATTTGGGCTGTTCCTCATCATCTACGTGATCTCAGGGCTGGGCAACCTGGGCATGATCATCCTCACCACGGTGGACTCCAGGCTGCAAACGCCCATGTACTTTTTCCTCAGACACCTGGCTCTCACTGACCTTGGTTATTCTACAGCTGAGGGCCCCAAAATGTTAGTAAGTTCTGTGGTGGATCAAAATACACTCCTATTACTTTCATGCTGTACAGCTAACTTTCTTTATTATGTTCATTGGTAGTGAATTTGTCATCCTGTCTGTAATGTTCTATGACTGCTACGTGGCCATCTGTAACCCTCTCCTCTATACTGTCACCATGTCACAAAGAATATGTTGGGTATTAGTGGCAATCCCCTATCTCTACTCCACATTTGTGTCTCTCCTAGTCACCATAAAGACTTTCACTTTATCCTTCTGTGGCTGCAATGTCATCGATCATTTCTACTGTGACTGTGTCCCCTTGATATCCTTGCTCTGCTCAAACACTTATGATGTCGAATTGATAATTATGTTCTTTGCAGCCTTTGATTTGATTTCCTCTCTTCTGATAGTTCTCATGTCCTACCTGCTCATCCTCAGATCCATCCTCAGGATGAACTGCAGGCAGGCGCAAGGCTTTCTCCACCTGCGGCTCCCACCTGACGGTGGTCACAGTGTTCGATGGGACTTTGATATTCATGTATGTGCAGCCCCAGTCCAGTCACTCTTCTGACACGGATAAAGTGGCTTCTATATTTTACACCCTGATTATTCCCATGTTGAATCCCTTGATCTATAGCTTGAGGAACAAAGATGTCAAGTTTGCCTTACAGCGCACATGGAAAAAGATATATATATTATTTCTTAATGGCTACATACAAGATGAGTCCTACCAATGAGATATGGATTTGAATTTGCTGTTTTCCTCCATAATGTAAAATAAGTACAAATGGGTTCAACATATATTTAATGACCATACTCCTTCATACTGGTCAAAGCTGTTAATGCTTTAAACACATTAGTGAACAAAATAGTGAAAATTTACATTTCTTGTAGGGCACAGATAAATTTTAAATATAATACTTGAGTAAATTGTATAGTAAAGTTGAACAGGTTTAGGATATTTAGTCTGTAAGAGCACATAGCAGTTTTATTCTGTATGGGAGTGAGGAAGAATAGTATGTATGGAAGTGGAGTTGAAATGTATTTTTGTTGTAATCTAAACTATTAAAATAAACTTTCGAGTGTTCACATGTGTGTATGTATTCATCTTTTTGTGCACGCACAATTTTTCTGTTTTAGGCTTCATACACTTCAATGGGTTGTGTTACTATCAAACTTGACTGCAGTACTTAGGAGTTAGATATTGGATATGCAATGAAATGAGGGAATGAGATTCTCAGGAGATAAAGGTTAAGAAAAACAAAATCCAGACACCCTTAAGAAGGAAGGTGGTTCCGTGTTGTTCATCAGACCTGAACAGGGACAATTAAATGAGAATAAGTGGAGCCAAGATGTCAAGATCCAAAGATAAATGAGTATCAACCATAGAACCATAGACTATTGCCATATATAGACCAGGGAACAAACATGAGACCAAATAGTCTCATGACTTTTGTGGAGTTCACAGTCAGAGATGACAAATTCACTAAGTTAAACAATATGAAACACAGGGACTTTCTTCGTTGGTTAATGCCTACACAAAGGGGCTTTAAACCTATATAAAGCCATATGTCCAGCATCAATAACGGCTACCTTCTTGGGACCCCTCCTCTGCATGGGAAATTTAACCCTGCTCCTCTTTGGTGGATTGAGAGGATTTTGGGGAAAGGTGATATGCCATTGACAGTGCTTGACCCGGGCTGCATTTGGGCAGTTACAGAAGGCCCTGCAGGGCTTTAAAGTCTGCCAAGGGCCTTAAGGGTGATCTGCCTTTTTTTGCTTGCTTCTCTTTGGTCGGTTAAGTGGACTTAGGGGAAAGGCTGTGTACAATTGAGGGTATGTGGCCCAGGCTACCCTTGGGCAGTGCCAGAAGGCCCCACTGGACTCCAGAGTCTGCCAACACCCCTAGGGTTGATCTGTCTCTCTGCCTGCTTGCTCTTTTAGAATAAACTTTCTACTTTCACTTTCCTGGTGTTTGCTAGTTCATTCTTTGACTCCATGAAACAGGTACCCGGTTAAGAAACTCAATATCAGTATCAGGAGGCCCACTCTAGTATGCTAACCTGAAGGAATCAGTTATATGAATGTGTTCAAACCCTCATTCCACACGGGGATCTTGTTTGTGCTAATAGATTGTTACTCTCTCTTAGCTATCTAAATGAAAAGAATCCTTCTTTTAAAATTCATAGTCTATTTATGCTAAATGAAATGAGCCAGTCACAAAAGAACAAATAGTACATGATTTCATTTACTTGAGGTCTCAAACATATTTAAATTTATAAAATCAGAAATTGGAGTGTTGGTTGCAAAGGACTGAAGATTGGGGGAAATAAAGAATTGCTAATTAATAGAAATAATAGTTTTTATCTAAAGTCCATTTTTTTACTGTGTCTATGATATTCTGAATTGTAGGAAACAGAGATATTCTATGATTTGAACTATGCTATAGTACTAGAGAGAGTGAGTATGTACTTGTCTTCTCTTCTGGACATAGGTCATCCATAGCACTTTCTAAGGTCCTCTGTGTTTTTGTTCCCCATTATTTTTATTGTTCAACACTTTTGTATTTTATTGATATTATAGAAAGATTCCAGTGCTTTCTAATTACACCAGCATGTAATAAAAGTATATAGCCAAACCAAAATGAATAAAAAATTTGTTAGAATAATAAAAGCATATATTTATTGTCATGTGAAGATGAACACTACTAAATAATTTATAAAGTTGATTTTATATATATATAAGATTATAAATTTCTAGGAAGTTTATGTTAGACAGGGTTATATTGAATATTAATATTGTTTTTAGTGGGGACAATTATAGAAATGTTTAAATTAAAATATTTTAAATCATTTTATATGTTTCATCAAATTAATTTCAGTGAAAATTATAACTTTTAATGTGAGTATATATGTATATATTCACATAAACAGATAGCTAACAATTAATAAAAATAATAAAAAATCAACTGTATACAGTATTTAGCAGTGTTTAATCTCCACATGACAATATACATATGGAATAAATTATGAATTTGGCCTCTAAAAATTGTATCCTGCATTGCATGATAACATGGATGAGCCTGGAGACCATTGGCAGATGGACCTCCTCCCACCCCCTGAGTGCTGGAAGCCCTGGCGCCTCAGGACAGAAGCCCTGGTCCCAGGCCACCAGTGGCTCAATATTTCAAGTGTGCAATTCAGGACAGAATAAAATAAATTGGTAGAAAGGAACATAAGGGAGAACAAGGAAAATGTAACTTTAATATGGAAGCCTGTGTCAAGGCCTGTTAGACCCAAAAGTTTCAGTTGACTATCCTCAGGGAGGTATCTGCTCATTGGATAGCAGAAGTCACACAAAAGAAAATCTCCTTTTACACTACTGTAGACAGCAATCTCCTGGGGCATTTTTGGCTGTCCTTGAACAGTTTAAACAAATGATACCTACTGATAAGGCAGCAAATTTCATGACTTTGTAGATAAGGGAAATAACCATAAAACATATGACTACCAGACTGAGGTCATCCTCATATACCTTCTCCTGCCCACTCCTCACAAAAGTCCCCTATAAATAAGTGCACTGCACTCCCAGAGGTGCCTCCCTCACTTTGGGGGTGGCCTGCATTCTCCCTTAAATGCGTATTTCCTACTTTCCTTAATAGATCTCTGTTTATGTCTCTGGCTGCCAAGTGCTGAAATTTTTTTCTGTCATATAAGTTGAGGACCCCACAGATCCTGAGTTGAGGAATCAACCCTTCCCCCCTAACAGAATATTCCCTTGTTTTTTATATCCCAACAGAATATTCCCTTGTTTTTATATCCTACATTTTACTTATCCATTCACCCTTCAATATATATTTAGGATGTTTACTATTTTGGCTACCTGGAATTATGTGCAATGAACATGAGAGTACTAATATGCCTTTTAGATTCTAATATTCAGATACCTTGGATAAACCCAAAAGTTTGCTGAATCCTACAGTAAATAAATAAATAAATAAATAAATAAATAAATAAATAAATAAAGTGTAATACAGATTGCCCCTGACAATTAGTGGACAGCCTCCAGACATTTCATTAAAGATTCAAATGCTTTAGGGATAATCAACAAATTGCTTGGCATCTCCTCAGAGAAAAATCTCTAAATTGAACAAAACTTCTTTAAATTGTTCTGAAAAATGCCACATTAAGAAACATACAGAAGAATCAAGAAAAAGGTTTCCTTACAGGTAACACAGACAGAAGGTTTCATACATTACCATCACATACCGGTCTCTTTCCTCCATCTCATACAAGTGAGCATTACTATTCAGTTCTGCACTACTCTACAACGCTGAGCAGAAACAGGACCTCTTTTCTTTTATCTTCACATTAATTTTTATTTTTTTTCACCAGAGTCAAGAAGGTGAATGCTGATAAGCATCATTTAAAGACATTATGTGTGTGTGCCGAGAAAATATTTAACTTTGTATGCATATAGTTCTATATCAAGTCGATGGCAAAATGACAGGAGATGAAACATAAATAAAAGAACACAGGTTTTCTTTTAAAGGCAGAAATTGAGGCAGCAAGGATTCAGTTCCTCATTTCAATGTCCTACCAGATATTTTGCTATTTAGTGGCTCTAGGCTTTTCTTATGACACTTTCAAAACCATTTAACATTTAATTATATAAATTAGTGTATGAATGAGATTTATTTGTGATCCCTGAATAATGAAAAGGGAGTTTTCATTTTACTTTTAAATACTAAAAAAATCAACATTTTTATATCAAGAGACTTTTAAGTATCCAGTTTTATGATAATATAAAAAGTATTCATTTCACATTGGGATCTGACTAATTTTTTCTCAGAGTATAAATTTAAAAAGTTAACTTGAGTATTTAGTAAAGATTAGTAAACTTTGAAAAAGCACTTTGGTTCCTTCCATTGAACTCCAAAACTGGTTAAAGGAAACATGTTTATTTCTCTTTACTTTAAAGAAATATGGGTACTTATTTATCATGTGTACAGTATTTAGTAGTATTTCATGATTACAAATCAAACAAAACACAAACAACACAAATAAGATATAATCTGTTTGTTATTCACATTTATTTAAGATATTTAACTAATATTACACCTGATGCGCATTCTTTTATTTCATATAAGAAAGGTATCTGGAATAAGGGGAATAGGATATCAGGTAGCTACAACCATATAAGAATTATTTTATGTGACTTAAGTGCACATTACATGTTGTACATTGCTGTAAAATTATATTATCTTATTTGTTTGCTTTTAGCTCATGGACAGATGGCTTGTGCTAGTTATGCAGTGAAATGTGTCATTTCTATTTTTTATTTAAGGAAAACTGGTGCTCACAATTTTTCACATCAATAATAATCATAATACATTAAATGCCATTTATTTGTAGCTGCGCCACATTTTAAAATTTCTGGCTAGTAGAGATAATCAGGTTTTTTTGGCTGTACGTGTTTATCTGTTTAATGTGCTAAATCATTTTTGGAATAAATTCTTGATATATTGCACAGAGGATTCTAAAACACATCCAGAATCCATGAATTTATCAACATGACTGTATTTTATTTTGTCTCTATGGTATTGTGCACCATATTAATCTTATATAATATATAATATCATAATACTTATTATAAAAACTTCAACTTTTTAAAAAGTATATTTTTTATCTAAAAGGAATTTTATTTTATTTCATTGTATAAAATCAATGCAATGACCACTTTCTCCTAATTTGTCCATATTTTTCATTTCCCCCAAGTTTTATAGAATAAAATCCATGTGACTTGTTACATACAGAAAATATTTGAATTATAATGAAAACGCTCAAGGGGAAGAATAATACTTTTAGTAAATTCATATCAAGGTAATTACATTAAAATGTTATTAAAATAGTTTTAAAGACTAAAATATAAGTAAACCAAAACAACAGAAGTTTGTGTGATTTTGGTTATGGAATGGAGGGTAGGGTAGAGAATGGGAGAATTTACATGTATTATGTTCTTTTTGACCTATTCCTCCCTATTCATAATTTTAGCCCTGACAAAGAAGTGAGGTCCCGTGTTGAAGAATGTACATATGCATATGCAAATGAAACCTCTTTCAGGTAGGTTACTGGCACCATTAAAAAATAAAAATAAAAACAAAAATACAGATGTACATGATATTCGTGGACTATTTTCAGGTACCATGGATAAATGATATCACTTAATAATCTTTTATCTTTTCAAATATCACCAAGGAGACATTTTTGATTATGAGGACAGAGTTATTAATCACTTGCCCAAAGTAACCTTTCTACAAACTGAGTTAATGTATAATATATACTATAACTGTAAACATATATCTTCTGGTTGATTTCTTCTTATAAAGAAAATTGCTATATGATCTATTATTATTTAATTTATTCATACATCTGTTCAATAGCCATGAAGTGTGTTAACAGTTAAGCCATAACACCATGAATTCTAAGGATTTAATAAAACTACAATTTGAAATAGTTATATGCATTTTGAGAATTTGTCACTAAAGATTCTTATTATGTTATTGAGGTATGTTTATGTAACATTGAATGTTGACATTTGATGTTAGTATGTGAATATAGTTATTAGAATAACAAATAGGAAACTTAGCATATGATAATTATTTATCTAACATCCCAAATTTTAATAATGTAAAACATTTTTCATTTTTCATTTGTGTATTTATATCCATCTGTGTCTATCTGTCTTTCTATCAGGGTTTCTAATCTTGGAGCCAGGTTTGGGTGAGAATATTGTTTTGTGCTGGGTATCAGATAGAGTAGGATGCTGAGCAGCTTAACTGGTCTCTAATCATTGGATGCCAGTAGCAGTTCATCTCCCAGTTGGGACAACCACAGTGTTCTCAGACAGTGAATAATTTTATTTCCTGAGTAAAATCAAATGAGGAACTTTGATATCATTCTATTTCTATTGATGTATATTTTACATGTGTAAATAGATATTTATTTTCAAATATTATAAATTTAAGTGTTTTTGTGTACCTTTCTGTATCTTATTTACATAGCCTTGCATAATAAAAGACCCCAACTGATAATATGTGAAATCTATTAACCATACTCATATCTCTCTCCAGAATAGGTTTTCTGATGAACCTGGATGGAGAAACGCAACCTCACAGTGGTGAGTGAGTTCATTCTGAAGGGCATCACAGACCGCCCTGAGCTGCAGGCTCCATTATTTGGGCTGTTCCTCATCATCTACGTGATCTCAGTGCTGGGCAACCTGGGCATGATCATCCTCACCACGGTGGACTCCAGGCTGCAAACGCCCATGTACTTTTTC
>PVJS01034112.1:0-21765 GCA_004027185.1 Glis glis | reverse complement strand
TTGTGTGCACATATGAATGTATTACTTTGAATCTCACTATGGTGTGTAATTACAGTGCACCAATAAAATTCTAAGAAGTCGAATATTTCCTAGACCATTCTTCATATTTCCACATTTAACATTAAATATATTTCATGATAGTATGTATCTGAAAAAGAGCTTCCTAACACAGATCACAATATTTGATTTAAAGCCATGCTTCCTTCTTAACATAAATACACATGTGACAAAAATCGTAGGTACCAGGCAAATTTATGATTCTTTAAACAATTTAAATTGCCCCTTTCTCTGAGACTTGAAATGTTTGTTTTTTTTTTTTTTTTTGCGGTACCGGGGATTGAACCCAGGGGCGTTCTACCTCCGCACTACACCCCCGGCCCTATTTTTTATACTTTATTTTGAAACCGGGTCTCACAAAGTTGCGGAGGGCCTCACTAAGTAGAGAGAGAGAGAGAGAGAGAGAGAGAGAGAGAGAGAGAGACAGGGAGAGAGAGAGAGAAAGCAAGCTGAGGCTAGCCGCGAACCCGGATCTTCCGGTCTCCGCCTTCCAAAGTACTGGGATTACAAGCGTGTGCCACCACGCCCGGCCGACTTGAAATGTTTAACCCTGAGTCTGTGCAAAATTTTAAGTTTAATCCATACAAAATTTTAGTTTTGTTAGATAGCTAGCTAAACATTAGCAGATAGAGCTGACTGGGAGGAACAGGAAGTTTGCCTGCAGAACCTTGCTCACCTTGACCACAGCTCCTGTGGAAAGGGTACAGAGAAACAATGCTGAGTCAGTAAGTGACTTGCAAAGAGCAATCAGTCACCATAAATGCAATACATATAAAGATGGTGTCTAGAGGGACACTAAAACCGAGACATGGAAGCATCCACACCGCTTTCCATACCTGGTAACAGACTGCTAGAGACACTGTCTCTGGAGTGTAATCCCATTGTCCCAGGCCATTTTCTTTTCTTTTTTTTTTTTTTTTTTGTGATACCGGGGATTGAACACAGGGGCATTCTACCTCCGCTCTATGTCCCCGGCCCTATTTTTTATACTTAATTTGAAACCGGGTCTCACGAAGTTGCGGAGGGCCTCACTAAGGAGAGAGAGAGAGAGAGAGAGAGAGAGAGAGAGAGCGCTGAGGCTGTCCCAGGCCATTTTCTAATACAGAGAAAGGCCTGTTCCATATGCTTTCCTCTGGGATGTAATTATGGCTTTTCTTAAATGGCGTTTCCACTTGTCTAAATAAACCTCCTGGCTGGGTGTGGTGGCGCACACTTGTAATCCTAGTACTTGGGAGGGTGAGACCTAAGGATCCAGGTTTGCGGCCAGCCTCAGCTACTTAGGCCCTCTGCAACTTAGTGAGACCCTGTTTCAAAATAAAGAATAAAAAATAGGCCTGGGGATGTAGCCCTGAGCTAGAATGTCCCTGGGTTTAATCCCCAGTACCGTAAAAATGAAACAAAATAAATAAAGAAAGAAAGAAACCTCCTGTATTCCCAAGGACTGAGGTTGTTGTGCTGAGTAACTTTAAAATCTCCCACCCGGTAACAATTTGGATATGCTTTTACAAGTGAATTAATTTTGAAAAAGAAAATTGGAATATGCAAACCAATTCTCAGGCAAATCACTTTTTAAAACACAGAAGTTGAGGACTTAGAAATTGATTCTTTTTAAACTACATTTTTGTATACCCATGAAAATTCTTTCCAGTAGTGTAAACTACTCTTTAGGACCAACCAGACAAAGATCAGACCATTTTTCACACTTGTTTCTTGAAAGTGGAAGGGACTTTATTTAAAAAAAGACATAAACAGTTTTTTTTTTATTTCCTTTACAAGACAGGGTTTATGTTTCTTTGGATGTTTTCATATATAAAATATATATATATAAAACATATATAAAAACATATATAAAACATATAAATATCTAATTTCATTATAATTTTAAAACTTACATAAGATTACTGAATAATTTTTGAGTAGGAATTATGACTCTCATAGATACAAAATGATCATATAACAAAGACTATATTTAACTCATTAAATCAGGGAACCGGAAATAAATTACAACTGGTTCAAAAATTCAAAGAACATACATATTTATTGATAGGGAATATTGCAATAAATTTATAAAAGAGGCAAACTCTACTTCTAAAGAAATTGAGGAAGGAAACCAAAAAAGTCTCCACTTGACATAATTTTTTGCACATGTGTACACAGGAAATGTTTTGCATTGCTTTCTCTCATCTATAACTTTATAGGGTTGCAAGATAACTAAGAAGGCATTGAAAGGCACAGATGCCCTAACAGGATCAAATAAACTGGAAGGATGTGTTGTAAAGAAAGTATAGTTTCCCATTGGGAACACTTTTATTCTTAATGCCCTAGTGTTTTCTTACAAAGTATCAAATATATTTATTGCCTTTACACCTTGACTAGTTTAAAGTTTATTTTCGAAATGAGAATAGCAATACTCCCTACATCTTTTCAAAACAAATAATGATGAAACTGAATAGTAGAAAATGAGTTTCTCTCTCTCTCTCTTCTCTCTCTCATTTGTACATTGCTATGGTTTGTGTCCCTTAAAAGTTGGTGTGTTGGAAACTTAAATCCCAAATTCATAGATTGATGGTATTTGGAGGCAGGGCATTTGGGAAGTAACTAGAGTTAGATGAGATCTTGAGGGTGGGACTCCCATGATTTAATTGGTGTCTTTATAGAAGAGAAGACTGAGCACAAGCACTTTCTCCTTCTTGCCATGAGATACTCTCCCCTGGCTCTTACTAAGCAAGAAGGTCCTCACCAGATCAAACTGGCACCTTGATCTTGGACTCCCAAGCCTCTAGAAATGTGAGAAATGGTTTATTTTTAAATTACTCTGTTTGTGGTTTTTTATCGTAGTCAAAGAGAACAGGCTAGCATATACATGAAGTGTATGTTGTCATTTAATATTAGGAAACAGCATATATACACACATGTGCAAAAATTATAAGATTATTATGTGTTCAGATCACAATATATGAAAAATTATTATATTATTTTATACAAACACTCAGTGATACAGTAACTGTGTTGCCACTATATGTGGTCATTGAAAATAGGAAAATCTCTGTCGTCTTAAATGTGCCTCTTCTGAGATATTTATAACCTTTTTTTTTTCTTATGTGTGATAAAATATGCATTTCATAGACCAAGCTAGGCTCGTGTGTCCTCTCCACGTTGCTATATTGATGTTCACTTTGTTCTTAGGTAAAATAAAGCAGCTGCTGTACAACATAAGTCAGATCGTATCTGAAGGAAATAAGAAGAGACTTGTGAGAAGCTTTTAGTTAGCTTTGCAAAATGTTATTCATCAGATATCTATATTGCTATAAAGTTAGGCTTCATTCTTTTGGTTGATTTAATTACTGTGGATAAAATTTCAAGATAGTACCTGCTTTATTTGAAATGTTTCTTTTTCCTTTTTTCCCCCTTATCGTGCATGATTTCATATAACATTTCATTACAGAGCAGTATGATGACTGAAAAGAGTGGACATTTAACTTATAAAAAGTATTTCTTATAAATAGTATATACACTATCAATTGAAATTATAACTGATTTACACTTTTAGCAGACAGGGGTGGAGGACCATTAGTTTTAAGAATAAAGATCCTTGAGTTTCCTGAAAGCTGCTATAGGGACAAAAAGGTGTGATACCTCTCCTCACCCATCCTAAAGATCACAACTGACACTCTTATAGCAAGACAAGAGAAAAACATAACACATTTATTTGATCAGTGTTATCTGACACAAGAAGCTTCAAAAATGAAGACCCAAAGGCCGAGGGGAAACTGTCTATTTTTATTCTTAAGATCAATGAAAAATGGACAGCCATGTACAAATGTGATTGGACAAAACATATGATCTAATGATAATAGATGGGGGAGAGGTAACCCAGTAAGGCCTGTCAAGAGTCTTCTTGGCCTCTCTATTTAGTCCTTCCTCTCAGACGAGGCAGAACCTCTCTGGGATGAGGGTCTTCAAGAGAGAAGGGTGAAAGAGTGAGAGTGTCCATTGTAAGTTTTATAGCTTGTTTTGTGGGAGAGGAATTCTAGTTTCTAAGACCTTCCTTGGGGAGGGGGAGTTCTGATTTATATAACTCCATTGGGGAGAAAGAGGAGAGGGAGACAGAAGGGCAGGGGAAGGTCAGAAAGACTTTGCTTCTGAGGCTGCCTCTGAAGCCCTTCCAATCTCCTTTAGTTCAAAGACTCAGCATGCCAACGTGCCATTATTTGAGGTATAGTTTATCTGAACTCCAACCCTGGGCACATGTGCCCTATAGTTTAAAAGTAAGAGACCAAAAGTCATTTCATTGACTTGAATGACAATGCATTTTACATAGAGGCCGAAAGTGACTATTCACTCCTCTGTAAGATAAAAGAAACTGCACACTACCAATGTAAGCATGGGGCCCATGAACGTTGGGACATCTGAGTATTTGAAAAGATGAAACACTTACAAATATAAATGGTGAGCTGGATTAGCTGAAGTAGAAAGTATAGCTTGGTAGTTCAGCTGAAAAGAGAAATCCTTTCAAAGCATGTAAGTGGGGGAAAAGAAAGGGATTAGTAATAGCAACCAAAACAAAACAAAAAGTCTTCAATGAAAACAGTCATTTTCACCACAGGTCTTAGTAAACTACATCATTTTGAATTCTCCAATTATGCCCGCATGCTGCTCTTTGGAGAAGAAAAGTACAAAAGCAATGCCCTAGGTTTTATTGCTTCAAATGACCTAGCTCATCATGAGGTGATCTACCACCGTGTAAAATACATGTTATATCTTCCCAGAAACTGACCCTACAGAATACATTTGAAATAGTCTCTAACCCTGAACTTTAAACACATATATTCACTTGGCTAAATTTATTTATTTAAATAAAATCATTCTGTAGCTAATGATTTTAAATTGGTTGTGCTAAACTAGCAGATACACATAAACATTTATTTTAAAGTAATTTTCTATTTGGCAAAACAAACATTTACCTGTATCCTATTAAAAGTAATTATTTAATTATGCTATTAAGTAGGATTATACAGCTTATATTTTATTTTCCAATTTTTAAGTAATAAAATTTGAGATATTTATATTTAAAAATGAGAATTCAATTGACTTTTGTTAAAAGGTGAGAAGAAGATTGAAACCAGGACTTTAACTATAACACAGTTAAATCACTTAATAAATAAAAATGATACATTACAAAGCCTTGTGATTTATCAGTAAAACTGCTATATTTGTTTCTACTTACCATATTATCTTAACTTATAATAATCATCACTGGTAATAAGTAATTTGTCTAAATTTCTCAGGTAAAGATAAAATTACTTATATTATACTTTGCTAGTTCCCAAGTTCTTTAACTAAAATATATGTATTCTTTTCATCAAATCATAGTTTTTAAACAAGCTGTGGAGTTTCAAATTAATAAATGGGTTATATTATGTATATACTGTAAGTACGCAGAAATTCTAAAGAGTTGCTCATTTTATAGAAAAAAAAGCAAAGTTTCAGGGGTAAAGAAACTTGTTGAAATTATTTAAAACATATTTTTCTGTTTTGTGATTTTATTTTTGTTCTTTTATCTGTGCTGTTTTCATTTTTCTGCTGATACTTCTTATCTTTTCATTTGTATGTTACAAGCACATATTTCTTTACCTCATGAGTATTATTATAATAATTTCTTAAAAGTCCTTATTTGGTAATTCTAACCTTTGGGTTCTCTCTCTTACTTCATTTTTTTTCCTTTTTTGAAAATAGGTCAAAAGATCACTTGTATTATATCTTGATCACTGTTACACTGTGGAGACCCTAAATTCTGTTTTTCCTTTTCCTTTGAATAACAATGTTGATTGTGTGGTTGTTCTTGTTTTCAGAGGCACTTTGTTGGATTAAAACTGGAGCTCTGTGTTACTTCTTTTAGCTATACTTATTGCCATCTGCCCCAACAGGTGTGGTTCAAGGGTCACATAGGGATATAGGCAAACTCTATACAACAGAACTGGATTTTCCCCTTAATTTTCAGGGACTATAGTTCTCTCAAAATGTTTTCTGATTCTTCAGAACAAAAAGAATGCAGTTTTAGCACTTATACTTGCAGTTAAACAAAGTTTAATATCTAAAAACTACTCACAAGACCCAGCATAACAAAGCACAGTTTTGTTTTGTTTTGTTTTGTTTTTGTAAGAAAAGAATACAACCTAGCAACTGTGATAAAGTAAGGCTATGAACCACAGCTGAAGGCAGCCTCCATAGCAAAGGGTCCAGGCTCTGGAGCAGTCAGGCAGAAGCTCCAACTATCCTCCCTCTGTAAGAATATACTGTCTGTAAGGTCAAGAACCACTAACATGTCTTTGTTGCTTGACACCAAACACCTCAGAATTAAGGAACCCCAAAGAGGACTTTAGCTGGGTTCTTTTAGATTATGTAGATAATTCTGCCACAAACCGGGTTCATTGGTAGTCTCTGTGGAATCTAAGACCATATGTAAATCATCAATACATTGTTATCAGTAAACAGTGCTAACAAGCAGTGACAAACAATCTCTGAGTAATTCACCCATCTTAGTCCAGTCGCCCAAATTTTACTGTTCCTTCACAATCTTCCTGCTTTTGTTCACTTTTCAGTGCCTTGAGTAGTTATATTTTGGGCAGAATATGTAGTTTCTATCTGAAGGAAATTGGTTTGTTCAGAACTTAGTCATACTGAAAGTAGAACTCCAACTTGAATAACAGGAATAGTAAGCAGCAAAACTAGAACTAGTGCCTTCGTTTCTAATACTTGGTTCCATCCCCAATAGCAAAACAAACAAACAAACAAACAAACAAAAACAGAAGGTAGGCAATTGGACAATTGCATGATGTCTTTGAAGAGGTTACACAGGTAGGCCATACATGCACCTCACAGAGGGAAAGTTCTACGGGGCCTGGGCATGATCACTTCAAGCCCTTTCCTCCAGGTCAATACTGTCGCAAAAACTTATCAGATATTTACAAGGGAAGAATCCTGGGTAATTTAGAAAAAAACTGACAAAATAGAATTTTAATAACTATACATTTATTAGAAAACATCATAAAATGTATTTTAAAAGTTACAAATATAATGTTTATTCTCAAAAATTAGCCTTGAGAATAAATGAGAATCATTTACTATAACTGAAACTGGGATTATGCCTATCAGAGTATACATACAACCAACCATATCCTATATTTTACCTTCTTTTGACTTTATAATAATAAAAAATAGATGAAAATGATTCTCTCTACTCAGATCATTGTTACATTACTTTATACTCTTGTAGAATTTAGTTATTTCTCCTACATGTAGGTTTGTTTTGAAATCTATGATTTTTATTAAAATGATAAAAGCCGGGCATGGTGGCACACGCTTGTAATCCCAGTACTTTGGGAGGTGGAGACTGGAGGATCCGGGTTCAAGGCCAGCCTCAGCTCTCTCTCTTTCTCTCTGTCTTTCTCTATCTCTCTCTCTACTTAGTGAGGCCCTCCGCAAGTTTGTGAGACCCGGTTTCAAAATAAAGGATAAAAAATAGGGCCGGGGGTGTAGCGTGGAGGTAGAATGCCCCTGGGTTCAATCCCCGGTACCGCAAAAACAAAAAAAATGATAAGCCCTCTAGTATTTTTATATCATTGAAAATTGATAAACCTTGAGAACAAAATAAGATTTACAAAAGATGTGTTGCCTCAGTATGTTAATTCTACTCTGGGGAATGAGGTCAAAATAAACAAATGCTAAGGATGATATTTTGGGTGAGAAAACAATGCATCTTTGTTGCTTTATTTGTCATAATAGTAGATTACACACATTGTAACAGACTTCCACAATTTATCTAAATAGAGACAAACCTGTGAAAGTGCCCAGTAGTTAAGAAAGATGTTCTGTGATAATAAAATATTGACAATTTTGCTTTTTTTTTTTTTTTGCGGTACCGGGGATTGAACGCAGGGGCGTTCTACCTCCGCACTACACCCCCGGCCCTATTTTTTATACTTTATTCTGAAACCGGGTCTCACAAAGTTGCAGAGGGCCTCACTAAGTAGAGAGAGAGAGAGAGAGAGAGAGAGAGAGAGAGAGCGAGCTGAGGCTGGCCACGAACCCGGATCCTCCAGTCTCCGCCTCCCAAAGTCTTGGGATTACAAGAGTGTGCTACCACGCCCAGCTACAATTTTGCATTTTGAATAGGCAGGAAGCTACTTGGTAAATTTTACTTTAGCATAGCAGAATTTTCCATCTTAAACAGTACCTAAATATGTCCAGATGATGTATTTACCTTCTTTAGGACCAAAATATAGCTTGGTGGAAAAATTCAAACTATTTTCCATATATTCTACTTCCTCAACTGAGTGGACTTTGTATTTCATTTTTTCTTGGTTCATCAGGGACATCATTATAAACACATTTGTTTAGTCTTGTTACGATAATAATGACCTCAAAAGGAGTTACAGGCCCCAAAAGGCCCTCATTGGGGTATTTGAAAGTTATTATGCACTAGTTAAAGCAAATATGTTTACTGATCATTTATATCTGAGATGCTACAATAGGTTCGGTGGAGTTGAAAATAAAGACATATTTATACTTAATAAACTTAGGCAGTGTTTTAAAAGATATAAGATTTCAACATAGGAAAAAATGTACACAAAGTTATTTCATGAAATTCTATATAAGCAATAACAATAGGGGAGAATATAGGAAGAGTTGAACTGAAGTGCAGAAAGGAAACAGAAAACAGAGATACAGTTTGAGACTTCAAAACCAGGCAAGTGTACAGGTCGCCCTGGTAAAAAATATAGAGAAAGGTAGATCTGAAGAAAAACAGAAACACACAGTTATCTGCTTAAACTAAGGCATTGAGACATAGGGAGTTCATGTAAATAAAAGAAATTATAAAATATTAGTAAATAGAAGACCTGTACAACATAAAACCATGAAAACCAAGGAAGATTATTTGAAAGGGAAAATAAAAGACTTCAAGGTGAATGGGACCTGACTGAAAGGGGCACTTTGGTGATGAAAAAGAATTTGGGAATATCCAATTTTTATTGAGGTGTTTGAAGTGGTATAAAACACATCATGTATTACTTAGAAATGAGGTGGAAATGCAAGAGACGTTGATGGATTTTACTTTTGAATTTAATACTGTCAATCACCTTGGCAGGTTGCAATTTAAGGAGAGTAACACTAATGCACTAGTAAGGTGGTAAATTGAGAAAACCAGAGGGGAAAAAGGAATAAAAATCTAGAGTTTTTGCATTTAAAAAATGTTAGTAATTGATAAACATCAATGAATCTTTTTACTATTGAGTGACACAGTTTCCATCATGATAATGATGTTTAAATGTTAGGTCCTTTTGCAAAAATCTTGGGTTATTTGCTCAAAATATAAAGGGTCCTTCCAATTTCTTTGAAAATCTTTTGGAAGTTAAAAGGTTTAGGAATCTATGATTGCCATAAAAGGGTAATAGTATTTTTCTTTTGGTGATGTTGTTTATACCTACATTTATGGATTTTTTAAAAAAAATTTGAAGCTGAAATTTAAATAGCCTTGTAATTATGAAAGTTAATGCTTGCAGATCTCAGAGTAAAAAAATAATAACGAGGTCTCCTAAAGGGTAAGATAGTAGAGGATAAAGGGAGGGTTTATTCTGGGAAATGACAAGCACTGGCTAACTTCTTCAACCAGGGAAAGAGAAGAAGAAAACCTGTTTCCAAAACCGCTCTGGATTCTTTGTCTATATGGCTTCTTATCTCTCTGCCATTTCTCATAACTACTTCTAAAATAATTCAATACTGTAACCATGGTCTTTATCACATCACTTGTGCTACTACTCTCAGAAATATTCTTCATTCTTACACTCTTGTGCGTGTATTTGTCAGCTCTTGCTGCATACAAAAACACCCCCGAACACAGTGGCAAGCAGAAATTAAACATATATTCTCATGTTCATGGGTTTATAGGTCAGCTCTAGTGGCTGTAAGGATTAATTGGAATACCTACTTATGTATGGGTCTCAGTCTGCTTGTATATAAATGGTTCAGCTGAGACTACTCTTTCCATATATCATGTTCAGGAGTCTCAGCTCTTGGTACAGAGATGACCTGTGCTATGGTTTTCTTATCATAGAGGTCATAAGCTACAAGAGGAATGTGCAGAAGTATGCAATGACCCTTAGGGTAAGTCCTTGACTTCTGAATATTTTTCTTTCCATTGCAATTTCAATTGGCCAACACAAGTCTCATTGTCAAATCTAAAATCAGTGAGGTTGAAAGTATACTCCACACTGTGTAGGAAATAGAGGGGAATGAATATTGACTGAACAATGATCTAACAATCAGAATTTACCATTTTCTTCACAAATATTTCACATGTACTTTTGTATGTAAAACACATATATCCCTATTTTAAGATCACTAATAAACTTCTCAGAGCAGTATCAACTTGAAGACAATAATCTCAATATTTGCATGTTTTTCAGATGCAAATCCTCTTGACCTGGAAACTTGTAAACTAAAAAAGTAGATGAGTCATTCACTCAACACACATCCAATGTATAATGGTGAAACAAGGGATATCCATAATAAACAGTTTTCTTACATAAAGAATTAAGAGGCAGAAGTAGTACTCCTTAGTTGCTTTTTGAATCAGTACTTCTTGGTAGCTAAACAGCTTTCTCAGGCTGTTTCCTTTCTATAGGTTGGTGGCTCTGAAGTATTATCACATATAAATACCATCTTGTTTGTTTTACACTGGAAGTGATTTAGTTAACATGGCTTTCTTTAAAGCTGTTGATGTCCTATGGATTTGATGCCAGTCAATTCCAAGTGACAACCAGAACTTCAGGTTTTCTTATTCCCCTTTTCTTTCTTTCTTTCTTTCTTTCTTCTTTCTTTCTTTCTTTCTTTCTTTCTTTCTTTCTTTCTTTCTTTCTTTATATTTTTAAGTATGATACTTTGTCTTTATAAATAATAATAATAATAATAATAATAATAAATTTTTTACATGTCGACTTCTGTAGGCCCACACCCTTGTGCTTTCCAGTAGTTCTTTGCTTCAGCTCAAAGAATATACTAGAGGTTACTTTAATTCACTTAGGAATAACAATGAAGGCTGTTACATTCTTATCTACTACTTTTTTACTTTTATCTGTAGATATGTGGCAATGGTTATGCCTTTAACCTTGAAATTTTTGGTTTATTTATATTCTCTCCAGGTTCTGTTTTCAAACTGCCCAGCTCTTTTCTTGACTCTGCTCTCCTGTAGTACCTTATTAAATGCAAATGATAGCATTCATCCCATGCTTTAAAAGTTCTGTTCAAAACTTCCTTGCCCATTACTACAAGTTGATTATATATTTGTTCTGTCTTCCAAATTATCAGAGGCAAATGTCTGACCACTTACTTTGCTATTACATTCCATGGCTCCCTATTTTTCCAGCCTTCGTTAAGCCTGTTATTTATTACCTAGTCTCACAGCAAGTTCTTGCTACCAGTTAATTTACTAAGATTTGATACAAAACTAGACACCCAGAAATTCAGTGGTATATAATAAAAACTATTTTCAATGAGAATTCTTAGTGACTATTTATTCCCACAGGTGTTTGGGTTGGTTGGGGGGGACTCTGCTCCACCTATATTTTTTAGGGGCCACAGCTAGAGAGACAGAACTTTGTCTTCCTAACAGAGGTCAAAAGCTCCTTAAAAGTTGAGGAGAAACACTTGATGCTATTTAAGACCTATATTTGGAACTTTCTCACTGTCTCTGTTGTCCAAGCCATTTCATATGACAAAAGCCAAAATCAATGAGGTATGAAAATACATTATCCCTGGAGTAGGACAGTAGTGACTATCTGCTGATCAATAATGCAAGCATTCACACCAGCTAACTTATTTTCATCTTCCCAAGTCCTCAACCATTTCCTTTTTTCAGCTATCATAGGGAGATGGCTCCTTCTGTCTTTATTCTGATTCTAGCTGTATTCTGCCCTCCCAATAGTGCTGTTCTTATGCTACCTTTGTTATGGTTTCAATAGCTTCTCTATTGAACAATTCCAGGTATAACCCCTTTTCTCAAGTAACTCGTATTTTAGTTAAAAGTTCTCTCTTGGCACCATATCCACTAAACCCCCTGCAATTGATTCTGGCTCTTGAAACCTAAACCTACTACCTTACCTGCACTCAGGTCCCCCACCCTCATCCCACAACAAACACATGTCCACAAGCATGCATACACATATGTATTACATAAAATACCATGAGTTAGGGGCAATATTTTACTTTGTTTTTACAAGTCCAGAGCCAAATGAATTATATGCCATATAATAGGTAGTGAATGAGTGTTAAATAGATGAATTAGAAAATGACAATGAGCTATTTTTAGTTAAGTAAGTGGAATACAGGCAGGGTGAATTTAGGAGAGATTAGGTCAAATTTTTCTTTGAAATTTACTAGTTCTCTGTATATACTTTTCCTATCCACCTGTATAGTCAAATTGTTTTCACCCCTTGTTAATATTTTTACCATTTAGTAGTCTTGCTCATGTTTGATTTACTTATTTTAATCAGCCTTGACCAGAGAGCTTGATCACCAAGGCCATTAAGCTTACATGGTATTTGCATCTGAGGGATTAAGAGCTCTTGTGAGACAAGGTTGCACATGTGGTGTGGGCAGAAATGCTTGAACTCCAAGTCACTTTCCGTCTGCAGTTTCTATGAGGGTGAGGTCAGTTCTGTCTTTCTCACCCTTATACTCAGCACCTGACAAACATTAAACTCCCAATAAGTAAGTAGATGAATGAATGAAAGAATGCTTCTGACTGATACTCTGCTTATAGAAAATACAGAGTGTCAAACGTGTATCCTTTGCATCTATGGGAGATGATTGTGTGTTCTTGACATCCAGGCAAGAACCACATCACTTGTAATGAAACACTAGGTTCTCTTTCCAATCATATTCATTGTATAATTATAAAGTAGGAAATAAAGGTCGGGCATTGTGGGGCACAGTTGTAATCTCCATTCTTGGGAGGCTGAGACAAGAGGATCACAGGTTCTTGGCGAGTTTCAGCTACTTAGTGAAGCCTGCAACTTTGTGAGACTGTTTCAAAATAAAGAAAAAAAATGAGACTGTTTCAAAATAAAGGAAAAAATAGGGCTGGGGGTGTAGTCCAGAGGTAGAATGCCCCTGGGTTCAATCCCCAGTATGGCAAATAAACAAACAAACAAATAAATAAATAGCGCAAGAAATAACTTATGAAGTTAAACAAAATTGAAAATGAGTTAAAATTCTTTTTCTAGAAAACTATTTTATTTTTTAAAGATGTTCGGTAACCAGCTTTAACAAAACCGAAATGTAATTCCCTGCAGTATGTGCTATAATGGCGATAATTGCCATTATATTAATAAATTGGGCATAAACTTTGTGTGCCAGTCAAATTTCTGTCACTGTGACAAATTACCTGAGCTAATCGACTACAAAGGAGAAAAGTTTGTTTGGGCTCACAGTTTTGAATATTTCAGTCCATGAAGAGTTGGTCCCGTTGTTTGGGGGGATGATGATCTAGTACACCATGGTAGGAGCACACGGCAGAAGAAGTTAGTCTTCTCATAGTGGCCAGGAAGAACAGAGACAAAGGAAGAGGAGGGGTTAGGGTTCCAACATTCCCTTCAAGGTCATGACCCAATGGCCTAACTTCCTTCCACTAGTCTCTACATCTTAAAGGTTTCACCACCTCCCAGTAGTGCTGTAGGCTGCGGACCAAGCCTTTAACACATGGGCCACACATCTGATTATTATCATTTTGATATAAAAATGAGAAACCTATAAGGAATAAAAAGCAACAACTATAGTATTTATCATTTATCTTGTGCAGACAGAGGTTGAATGGAGGACTTTTGTCTATTTACCAAATTAATCAAAATCTCCATGCAATAGATTTCTTTTTGGCTCATTATTGGTTTACGGTAAAATATTGGAAAGTAATGAATGTCAGGATAGTCCCTGCTGAAGCAGATGGAATTTTTCTCTATTCAATTTCCAGACACAAAATTGCTGTTTTTCAATAGACATTCACTTAGAAAAATCACAATTGAAGACTGAAAGCTGATTGGAAAATCTCAAGAAAAATGTCAGCCAGATATCTTCATAAATCACATTACTTGCAAAAATCTACACATAAAAAGCATTAAGGATCCTCTATTATAACACAATCACACTCCTAAAAAACATTTCCTAAAATTTCTTTAAAAGCTTTTACTTGCACATACACACATACTTCCTAACACAATTTGGCACTTTAGGATTTGAACACAGTTCAATGCAAACTACAGTTAGTGGTATTTCCAAAGTTTACTGACTAGATAGGTAATTTGGGTCAGAGGGGAGATTTAGATATTTAAAACTTCATTTTTAAGGAGGAAGAATCAGGCAGGTAAAAATATCCATGATTGTCAATCAAAAATTTTCCTAAATATTAAAAATGAAGAGGCTAGCAAAATATATATATTCAACTCTTTTAAAATCATTTATTAATAATTTTACCCATGTAAAGGGGTATGTATACTGCTATTAAGGAAAAACACTAATCCTAACTACCTTAAAATCCCAACTGTCAGAAACTAAGAATCAAAAATATTTTCAAAAAGGATGATTTGAAAATTCTAACAGAGAGTCCCAATTGGCTGCTTGGTAATACAAATATAACTGAAAATACAAACTTGCAGAAAGAGAGTTAAATTTTGTAGAAATCCAATCACAGACCAAATATATTAGAGATTTTCTGTGAATTTTTTATTTATCACACACAAGTGAAGTAGACTGTTATATCCAATTCACAAATGAGAAACCTGATTCTTAACATTTTAAAGCTTAGAGGGTCCTCTCACATATAAGTAAGTCATGACAGGATTAAAACAAAAGAATTCTGTGATTCCAAAAGTTTTGTTTTCAGGAACATATTATCTTACAGATAGCATATTTTACTCAGCAGAAGTCTTATAACAATAGCATTGAGAATTACTGACCATCAAATGATCTTAATATTCTCAGTATATTAGTTGATTGGACAACTAATTAGAGATATGCATTGTAGATATCAGGACATCAAGGCTTGGAGAGATAGCCAGAAATACAGGGTAGATATCAAAACATAATCAGAGTTTGGGGATACATACACACACACACACACACACACACACACACACGTTGGAATCATGAATTTCATATATTAGTTCCCCCACCAGTGATCAGTTAGATAGCTAGGCCTGAGAAGTAATGATGAACAAGCAAGAAAGTTAAAATAAGAAATATTAAAAGAGTTCAGCACTCAGAAATTTAAAAAGAAACAAAATAAGTAGAGAAAGATATATTGCCAAAGTGAGACATTGATTGCAACAAATTACTTCACAAAGAGAAGCATTGCTTACTGGACATTATTAAATGAATTAATATTAATATTAGTAAATATTAAATAAAATATTGAAAAATAAAATTTAAAAATTTAATAATTTAATGATATCAAATTATTTAATATTAAATATTAAATAAAATTAATATTAATAAATATTAAATAAAATATACTATATTTTCTATTTATATTTTTTAGGTAACAGATATATTGCAAAGTTTGTCTTCAAGCCTTAGTGTGTCAGAGTGAACATTTTTCTTTGTTTTCCTCTACATCACGATTGAGGGCAGAAGTAGTAGACATTTATCTGACTATTTCTCATAGTGAAGTGTTCTGCAGATTGATGAGGTAGATCTTTGGGAGACTCAAATTTATGCTGTGGAATGGAATTCTACCACCCACTCTATGGTAGGCTTTAGGAGGATAAGTGAATAGTCACATAAACCACCAAGATGCAGAATTTTAGGGCCATGGTGACAGGCTTCAGTCTTGATACCATTATGTTTATGTGTTTTCTTGCTATTTCAGGTATCAAAATAACATTTTATATTCTCACTTATTTAATGATGATATGATGATATAATGATTTAATAATGATATATATGTAATTTGCTGCTAGTTCATTGATGATTACACTACTGAGTCTCCATTACTTCACTTTTTAAATGATTCATAAATAAATTCTGAAAAATCAATTACATCGAACTGGCACAGATGTTATAATTAGCATATACAGATATTAAAGCAATTATTACTATATTCAATATGTCCAAATAGTTAAGTAGAAGTAATAGCAATATAAAAAAGAAGACAGAAATAAAAACTATAGAGATGACAATTATAATATCTGAGATGAAAGCACACTGGATAGGGTTAAAGACAGATTAGACATGGAAGGAGAAAAATTAGGGAACTTGAAGTCATAACAACAAAAAATATACAAATAAAACACAGAGAGAAAAAAACATTAGAAAAATAAAGAAAAATATTTCAGTAGACAACAGATTCAGGTTGTCTAATACAGTAGTAAGGTAGTGGAGAGAAAAAATATTTAAATAAAAAATGGAAATAATGGCTCAAAATGTACAATTTTGATTAAAAGCTAAACCCATATATCCAAGAAGCTAAGAAAATCAGAAGCACAATAAACATGAAAAAAACTACATAAGATGCATCACAGTCAAATTATCCAACTCAAATAATAAAGTAAAAATCTTAAAAGCAAAGGAAAAAATGCCTGTATCTTTCAGAAAGATGACAGAGGAAAACAATTTCTCTTTGTAAATAAGGCAAGTAAGAAAATAATACAGCAACATTTTTAAAGTACTAAAAAATTGTCATTCTGGAATTCTGATTCAGTGAAAATTGTCTTCAAGTACTAAGGTAATTTGAACTCAATAGAGCTGATGGTTGAATAACACCATGAATGTACTAAATGCCACCAAATTGTACATGTTAAAATAGTTAATTTTATGACATGTGAATTTCACTTCCATAAAAATGTAAGACAAAATAAAACCTTTTTCTGATATGCGTAAGATGCAAGTATCAGAATAAGCAGGCTCATAGTACAATGAACATTAAAGAAATTTCTTCATGTAGAAAGAATATAAACCAGAATGGAAATACTTATCCATACAAAACAGCTACATGGGTAAATATGTTTGTTTTCTTATTTTTTGCACCTCTTTCTAAGACAACTGATTAAAAAGTAAAAACAGTATATTGTTATATACTGTACGACAGCAATAGTCTAAAAGTCTTGGGAAGAGAAATAGAAGAATACTATTATCACATTCTGATAGACAATGTGAAGCATAAATTGAAGGTAGACTATAATATATCAAAAATATTAAAAATTGTCAAAGGACAACTAAAGTAACAAAATAGGTATAACTAATTCAACAAAATAGGTATAACTAATTTGGTTTTAGAATGTCCCCCTAGACCTTATTGAGATACGGGAGCCATGTTGAAGGTGTGGCTTGGTTGCTGGAGGGATCACTAGGGGTGTGGCCTTGGGGATTATGTATGGTTCCTTCTCTCTCTCTCTCTCTCACACACACACACACACACACACACATACACACACTCTCTCTCTCTCTCTCTCTCTCTCTCTTTCTCTCTTCTTTCCGGCTTCCATGATATGAGAGGAGAGCCCTTGTGCTCTTCTCTCTCTGCCTCCCACCATCATTCCCTGAGCCGTGCAGACTTCACCTGGCCTAACAGACTGAACCCCTGAAACCTCCAGAACTGTGAGCAAATAAGTCTTCCTTCCTCTAAGTTTTAGTGGTCAGGTGTCTTGAATTACATCACTGAGAATGCTGGCTGAAATAAATAATTATCTAATAGGAAAGATAAAATGGAATAATAGGAGAAAACATTCAATCCAAAAGAAGGAAGGAAAGAAAAAAGAAGGGGGAGCAATTAAGAAAAGGGTAAAGGATGAAAATTTTCTTGAACTTAAACAAATAAAAAGTCACATAAATGTAATGCCTGTACACCCCCAATTAAAAAAAAAACAGATAGTGATATTGACTAAAAAAGCAACCTGGTCTGTAAAGTGCAAGAAATGTTCTTTGAATATAAAGACCTAAATACATTCAAAGTAAGTGATGGAAAAAATATCATTCTGACACTAATATAAATAAAGCTGGAATGGCTATATATTAATATCAGACAAAGTAAACTTCAGAGCAGAGAACAACCTAAGTGATAAAGAAGATTACATGCTAAAATAAGCCCATTCATTAATAAGACATATAAATCATAATACCTGTGCATATAGGTATTTATTTAGATTCCATGAACAAAAATTCTGATATAATTTCAAAAAAGAAATAAATTCACAATTTTAATTTTAAATTTAAATATCCTACTCTCAATAATTGTTACGACATTTAAACAGAAAATCAGTGAACATATAGAAAATTTGAACAATACTTACAAATGACTTGATCTAATTGTTTATTGAATAATCCATCTCAAAACCGTTGGATATATGTGCTTTTAAAGTAAGGAGCCGGGTGTGGTGGTGCATGCTTGTAATCCCAGTACTTGGGAGGCGGAGACCAGAGGATCTGCGTTCGCGGCCAGCCTCAGCTACTTAGTGAGGCCCTCTGCAACTTCGTGAGACCCGGTTTCAATAAAGGATAAAAAATAGGGCCAGGGGTGTAGCTCGGAGGTAGAATGCCCCTGGGTTCAATCCCCGGTACCACAAAAAAAAATAATAATAAAGTATAAAAGGCATGTTTACAAGAATAGATGATATTTTGGGTCATAAAACCCATCCTGAATTTAAAAGTGTGCAAGTAATACAAATTATATCATCTGACCACAATCTAATTATGTTAGAAATCAATAAATAACTGAAATATATACAAGTATTTGAAGAGTAAATAGTACATATCTAAATAAGCTGCGGGTCAGAAAAAGAAGCAAAAAGGAATTTGGGAAGGAACTCAAGCCCTTATACACTATTAGTAGAAATCTGAAATGTTGTAAACAATTTGGAGGATTTGTCAGTTTATTTTTTTTGTGGTACTGGGGGTGGACTTCAGGGGCCTCCTACCTTTGAACTACACCCCAGCCCTATTTTATTATTTTATTTGGAAACAGGATCTTACTAAGTTGTGGAGGGCCTCACTAAGTTGCTGAGGCACCAACCTGCGATCCTCCTGTCTCAGCCTCCCAAGTACTGGGATTACAAGCGTGTGCCACCACGTGTGGCTTGTCAGTTTCTTAAAAAGTAAAACACTCATGCTACGAGATCTGACCATTCCACTTCTACTTATTTACCTAAGAAAAATGAAAGCATATGTACACACAAAGCCATATACAAGCATGATCAGAACATTTTTAATTGCCAAAATCTGAAAAAGGCCTTTAATGTCCATCAGCGGGTTAGTTGATGTATCTTTTGATATATTGGTATTATGCAAATCTCCTCAGCAATAAAATAAAATGAACTATAAATATATGAAGCAACATAAATAAAACTAAAATAATTATGCTGAGTGAAAGAAACCAGATAAAATGATGGAAAATGTATGTTCCATTTATATAAACCAGTAGAAAATTTAAACCCACCTCTGTTGTTATAAAATGGAATTTTATATTTTTTGAAAATTTCTGAGATTGGAAGAGGTGGGAAAGTTTTTATAAAGTAGCAAAAAATAAATGTTTGGGGGTGATGAGTACAGGCCACTATCTTGATCAGAGTGGCAGTTTCATGACTATGTCATACCTGATCAAATTATACACCTTAAGTGTATAGATATCTGTTTATGTCAATTATACCTCAATAAAACAGTTAAGATACATAAAAGTAAAAAAAATAAAAAGATAGCTATCAGGAGAAAATTAGAAAGAATGATATCAGAGTAGTAGAAATGGATCACATGCTATGGTGAATTGTGAGCTAAAGTAAATAAATTTGATTTTCATTGTACAAGTGAAAGAAAGTTGTGAAACTTCTGAGCAAGGTATTACCTGCCCTGGTGCATTTAAAAACAAATGTATCACTGTGGCACTGTATGATGAATAACCTTGTTGAGGACAATAGGAAAAAAAAAGTTCTTAGTTCTCTTAGGAGATTGTTTCAGCCTAACAAGCAATGGTGGCTAGGACAGATCGTAGCAAAGAGAGTAAAAGTGTTAGGATTTGGGATAATATATATCTGAAGAAAGAGTCCAAAGCCATTGCTGATGGTTTAGAGGAAGAAGGTAAGCAAATTAGGGAATAAATGAGATGTCCCGTTTTAGGTGGAAGAGGTTAAATATGTAAAGAACTATGATGGAGAGAACTGGGGAAGGGACAAATGAGGGAAAATAAGTTAAGTTAGGAAGTGAGTATGTTTCATTTGCAATGCTTACTAAACATAGGAGTGAATACTCTAGAAGATATTTCAATACGATGAGTCTGAAATCCCAAATGTAGATCAGGACTGGCAATATAAAATGTAAATCCATCAGCATGAAGAAGGTATTTAAAGTTTGGTGACTAAATAAAATAATCAAGAAAGAACCAATGGATAGAAAAAGAGAGCTAGGTCCTGAGAAATAGTCATCCTAATGTTTAGAGAGAAAAAAAGAGATGAAGTTCAAGTGGTCTACTTAGTGTTCTTGCTGTGTCTTCGAGTTTTCTTCTGCCTCATTTTAAGTTCTTCTTTTCCATCTTATTTATGTTTATTAATATCCCATAAGAACCATCAGAATTTTCATCTTTTTACATTAATATGCTTCCAAATGCATCTATATTGTATAGATTCAAATATTTACTCTATAGAGATGAATCATGAAACTAAATATCTTAAGCATGAAGAATTTATCTTCATATGCATGTCAGATAGTCTTGTCTCAAATTCAGCATACATAAATCATGGTCCAGAATTTCAAGCTCACAGTATATTAGCTATATGAAATCAAATTATCTAATTCCCTGTGCCTCAGTTATAATTTACAAAATTATAATAAAGCAACTCATTCTTTTGGAGTTGTTCTTCAAGACAAATACAATGAATGTGCTCAAAATAGTGACTGGCATATGCTATTCAATAAGGTTTTTCATTATTTACATCTACCAATTCTCTGTTCTCCCTCTATTTTCTTTTGCTTTAGTCAAAGTGACTAAACTGTCATTAAAACAACCACATAATCATGGTAAATTTGCACGTGAAAAAATCTTTTCTTGCTTCTCTCAACGCATGATTAAAATTGGATGACTTTGCAGAGATTCTTCTATCCATCAAGTGTCATGGAGATCTAGTTCATATTTAGTGATTCAGCCATCTCAGCTCTAGACCTTCACTGTCATCAGAGTGAGGGGAAAAAATGTTGGAGTTGAAGGCCACTATGTTTATTTATCCCAAAAGGTTAATTTGTCACTTCTTGTCATAACTCCTTGATAAGAGGTATGTGTATGATCTTTCCTAATAGCAAAGACATCGAGAATACAGGGACACATATAAATATTTGATGAGCATTAACTGTCTCTGTCCCATCCAACCCATCACTATTAATTCAGAAAGCCAAGATAGAACCTTGACTTTTTGCAGACATCTCCTTTCCTTCTTCATCCACATATTTTTTCAGCTAAGTCCACTCATTTCCTTCCTTAAATATTTCTGAGAAGATCTTCCTCCCCATGACTGCCTTTGTGCCAGTGGACACAGACACTAGACAGGAAAAGCAACCATTTCCTCTCTATACTCAACACTTCTGATACTAAATGTGTGGGGATTTTTCCCACACCAAACAATTCAACTCTGGGGACATAAACTAACATCTTGCTGCAATTCCATTTTTTTTTTTTTTTTT
>PVJS01034111.1:0-21762 GCA_004027185.1 Glis glis | reverse complement strand
TTTTTTTTTTTTTTTTTTTTTTGCGGTACTGGGGATTGAACCCAGGGGCATTTTACTCCGGTCTCAGCCTCCCAAGTACTGGGATTACAAGTGTGCGCCACCTCGCCCGGCTTCAGACAACCTTCTAATAGAGGTGCTTGAAGATCTACTCAAGAAATAAATGTTCTGGATTCATAAGGAAAATAGTTACCTGGATGACTGTCTGGCCATTTGGCAAATCCCCCTACAAGGCGATCTTGAGTTGATAAAATGTAATTTCTATTTTTCTCAAAGTTAGTGTATTGGAAAATTTTCAGAAGCTGAAATGACAAAAATTAATTGACATAAAAATTTTATATTGACCTTTGGCTCACATTCCAGATGTATCATCTAGATATGCTTTTTACTCGCTAAGGCTCTGAGAGGAGGTCTCTGAGGACTTGAGCACTTAAAATCAGTCACTACATTATCTTTTTTATCTTCGTACCAAATCTACTCTCTTTTTATTGACCCACTCCATCCTTCTTCTGAACCAGGCCCAACTAAGCCCTTGGTACCACATTAAGCCAGATTCAAAACACAACTTCTCTACTGTGCTCAACATAATCAGTCACTTAGAGAAGTACCATCTTATCCACTCACACATTCTAACTCCGATGAAAGGCTTTTGATTTATTTGTTACAAATTGGTAGTAACTGGAACTAAAAATATTTCAAGAAAGAGAAAAAAAGATTACGCGGATACTAGAGACAGTTTTGTATGAAAATAGTAAAAACTTGCAGCTCTTCAATTAGGAAGGATAAAGGTGAGACAAATATGGTTACAACATAAACTATGGAGCATAGTGATTGGGGACATATATTTATTTTCTCTCTCAAGAGCCCATAAAGAAAAAATAAACTGTAATGGGAAAGAGGATGGGGTATACAGTAGATAAGAGTTAAAAAAATTTCTGAAGATACAAGGTAAAGTGTGTTAATGAATCAGAGAGAGCCATGGAAGATAATAGTGGTTAATGAACAAGCATATTTCTCAAAAAAAGGTAAATGTAAGAAAGTCAAACAAATTTATTCATTTATTTTGATTCAATTAATAGAATATATAAAAGACACTAAGACATTTCCCATCAAGTGGCACACAAGTCATTACATAAAAAGAAGAAACTATAATTTTTTTTTTTTTGGCTGTGCTGGGGATTGATAGGCAACTGCACTACCACTGAGCTTCATCCCCAGCCCACGAAATTAGAATCCTAATCTGTACTTGGCTCAGCAATGAACGATATCTACATTGTCATAGTGTTTGTTACTGGCTTTCAAATTGTAGAATCAAGTTTAAGGCAAAGCATAAAAGCTTTAATAATTACTGAGCTAAATATGAATGCTACCTAATGTGACATGATAAAAGTAAAAGTAAGTTTATAGCTTTGGAAGGGAGAAGCAGAGAAAAGTTTCAGAACTAAAAATAATATTACCAGTAATAATTTGCTGGAAAAATGAGAGGCCAGATCTTAATTTTTCATAGATGGGAATCAAAGATGATGTCCAACATTGTTAAGTCAAGAAGCTAGCATATTATTTAAAGTTATGGCAATGTTCGCAAAAACTAAAATTAAAAGAAAAACTGTTTAAAAGTGGCTGCCTTCAGAAAGTTGTCAAATATTGCTGAGGTCACAGCAAAAAGATTCAAGAGCCAACTTAAAAGGGTTTCTACTGGACACAAATGGGACAATCTGAGCACTGAAAAGTATAATAGACTAAAACGTTAAAATCTATGAATTCACAAAGATCATATAAAAACAATCTCCAAAACCCAACATTTCACTGGAAAACTTGAGGGATGTTAAGAAGCCAACTCATTATGCTGATCACTATTAAAATTAAAAGAAAGAAGTAGATATTTATCTGCCCTTCTCTGTACAAACTATACCTCAGGGTAGAATATAATTCTTTTTAAAGGAATGCTAGCTAAATTTAGAAGTAACGATAATATCACCATTTTGTAACCCCTTAATGACACTGAGCTAAACAATGATATCCAATGTCTGCTAAAACATCCCCCAAAACACTGATGGGGTTTCTAAGCATTAGCAATAAGTAATCAAAATGGAAATAAGAAAACAATTATATTAGCATCTAAAAGAACTAAATACTTAGAAATAAATCTAACCAAGGAGGTGAAAGATCTGTACTCTGAAAACTATAAAACACTGCTGAGAGTAATGAAACACCACCTGTGTAAAAGGAAAAACATGCCATGACCATCAGTAGGAAGACTTAACATTTATTTTTTATTTTGAAACAGGGTCTCACTAAGTTGCTGGGGGCCTCACTAAATTGCAGAGGTTGTCCTTGAACCTGTGATCCTCCCGTCTCAGCCTCCTAAGTTCTGGAATTATAGGCACGCGCTACGGTGCCCAGCTCAAGATGTATGTCTTGATTTCAAAACTTAATACAAAGTTTTAATAATTAAAACAGTATGGAACTGGCACAAGGACATACATATAGAACAATTAAATACAAGTTCTGAAACAAACTCTCACATACATGGTTAACTAACTGTTTCCAAGGATGCCAAGACCATTTAATAGAGAAAGGATGGTATTTTAAATAAATGATGGTGGGAAAATTAATATCCACATATAAAAGAATGAAGTTGAATCTTTCCTCATAACACATACTCAAGATTGAGGAAAGATCTAAATTTAAGATCTACAACTAGGCCGGGCGTGGTGGCGCACGCTTGTAATCCCAGTACTTTGGGAGGTGGAGACCGGAGGATCTGGGTTTGCGGCCAGCATCAGCTCTCTCTCTCTCTCTCTCTACCTAGTGAGGCCCTCCGCAACTTCGTGAGACCCAGTTTCAAAATAAAGTATAAAAAAATAGGGCCGGGGGTGTAGCAAGGAGGTAGAACGCCCCTGGGTTCAATCCCCGGTACCGCAAAAAAAAAAAAAAAACCTACAACTATAAAACTATTAGAAGAAAACGCTTCAGAAAATATGACACTGATTTGGTAATCATTTTGTAGATATAACAACAGCACAGGAAATAAAAGAAAAATAGATTAAAGTAGACAGCATTGATATTAAAAAATTTGTGCATTAAACTATGAACAGAGTAAATAGGCAATTCAAGGAATGAGAGAAAAAATTTCCACACCTTTTATCTGGTAAGGGACTAATATCCATTATAAATGAACAATTCCTACAACCCAACAACCATAAAACCCAGTTAAAAAACAGGCAAACAATTTAAATAGACATTTCTCCCAAAAAGATATACAAATGAACAACAAGCACATGGAAAGATGGTGTCAACATCGCTAATTTGTAGGAAAAGCAAACCAAAGCCACAACGAGATGCTGCTTCAAACTCACTAGGACGGCTACCACTTAAAACAACAACAACAACACAACCAGAAACAACAAGCATTAGCGAGAATGCAGAGAGGCAGGAATCCTCATACGCTGCTAGTCGGAATGCTGAAAGTGCAGTTGCAGTGGAAAACAGTTTGGAAGTTACTTAAAAAGGTAAAGCAAGAACAACCATATGACCCAGCAATTACACTCCTGGGTCATGTAAATATATTTCCCAAAAATGAAAGCAGGAACTTGAACATACACTGAGCACTATGTTTGTAGCAACACTTCACCATAACCAAGACGTGGAAACAACGCATGTGATCATCAAATGATGAATGGATAAGCAAAATGCAGTGCATAAATACAATGGAATATTATCCAGCCATCAAAAGGAAAGGCACTGATATATACTACAACATGAATGGACCCTGGAAACATGCTACATGAAATAAGACAGACAAAAAAAATATAAACACTATAGGCTTCCACTTATGTGAAGCACACAGAATAGACAAATTTAGAGACAAAAAGTAGAACAGTGGTTCCCAGGGGCTGGGAGAAGAGAATGGGAAGTTATTGTTTAATGTGTACAGAGCTTATGCTGGAGATGGAAAGTGAGTATAGATGGTGGTGATGGTTTTACAATGTGTGGATACAATTAACGACACTGAATTATACACTTACAAACGGTTAAACTGACATAGTATATATCATATTTTACCACATATGAAAGATGTGTATTCTACCACAATAAAAGAAAAAGTAAAAAACAAAAACAAAAAACGGATGGGAGCTTTACAATGGAAAATCAGGCTGACAATCCTGGAGCGGCTGATGAAAGGAAAGAGAGCCAGGTATCATGTGCCTCTTGACATAATGCAACAGGAAACGTACATCACTGCTCACTGGATATTTAATGATAATAAGCAATTATGGCTAACTTTGTACCTGTGATAATGCTACCAAGGTTCTTTTTAAAAAAGTTCTTTCCCTTTCTTTTTTTTTGTGGCATTGGGAATAGAACCCAGGGGCCTTCTACCTATGGGTCACACCCCCAAACTTATTTTATTTTTCATTTGGAAATAGGGTCTCCCTAAGTTGCTGAGAGACTCACTGAGTTGCTGAGGCTGACTTCGAACCTGCGCTCCTCCTGTCTCAGCCTCCCAAGTACTGGAATTACAAGTGTGTGCCACCATGCCCAGCTTAAAAATGTTATTTTCATTTACAGATTATACTGAAGTATTTTCAGATAATATAAAAAATAGTATCTCAGATTTGTCTTAAAATAACAGAGTGAAGGGGAGGGAAGGAGGATGAGTCTGGATGAAGGAAGCTGGTTTTGGTATGTTAATGTTGGTTGGGAGATATGGGGATTCATTACACCATTCTCCCTACTTTTGAATATGTTTGAAATTTCTCTTTTTTTTTTTTGCGGTACTGGGGGTTGAACCCAGGGGCATTTTTCCTCTGAGCTACACCCCAAGCCCTATTTTTTAGTCTTTATTTTAAAACAGGGTCTCACTAATTGCAGAGGGCCTCACTAAGTAGCTGAGGCTGGCTGCAAACTTGTGATCCTCCTGTCTCAGCCTCCCACCCAGCTTCTCATGATTTAAAAAGAAACAACCAGCACATCTGAGAAATATCACTAGAAGTAAGGAGAAACAGGGAAGTTACTGTCTTCATTTTAAATCATTCTCTTTTCTGAATTTGTTTCAACCATATGCATGAATTTTGTTTATGAGAAAAATTAGGATGTTAAATAGAAGATGAACATAGACTCCTGTTAAATTCCATAACTAGGTGATCTCTCTCTCTTTTTGTGATCCTGGGGATTGAACTCAGGGACATTCTACCTCTGAGCTACACTCCCAGCCCTTTTTATTTTATTTGAAACAGGGTCTCACTAGGTTTCTGAGAATCTCACTATGTTGATGAAGCTGGCCTTGAACCTGCAATCCTCTTGTCTCAACCTCCCAAGTACTAGGATTACAGGCTTGCACCACCACACCCAACTAGGTGATATTTCTTAAAGGTAAAGGGTATTTTTAAGATAAAGAAAACCTGTGGAATGTTATGGGCTTAATATAGAATACTTTAAAGGATAGTTAAGATGGGGGAACATGTATAGGCATATCAATGAGTTTCAAAAGGTTTAAACAAAAATGATAAATCAGAAAAATATTAAAAGATAAATCATAGCTGGGCACACTGGCATATGCCTGTAATCCCAGTACTTGGAAGGCTGAGATTGGAGGATTGCAAGTTTGAGGCTAGCCTGGGCAACATCGCAAGACCCTGTCTCAAAATAAAAAATAAAAAGGGCTGGGGGTGTAGCTCAGAAGCAGAATGCCCCTGAGTTTAAGGTTCAATCCCTAGTAAACACACACACACACACACACACACAGAGAGAGATAAACCTTGTTATTCCTTGAAAAACCATTTAAGATTAATACCTTTCCATAAAATCTTCACTGGTATCACTTTCAGACAGATCCCTGCTCTACATGGACTACTGGTCAGTTTCACTAGTGAGTTTTTTATGACCTTACACATATAAGAAAGTAGGTATATAACAAGTTCTGCATAAAATATAAGTAGGTTTAAGACTCAAATTCTGGATCACTTGAATTTTGTGAGAATGCAAATTTTCAAGTAGCATAACAAAACAAAACAAAACAAAAACTTTAGTGGTCTAAACAGTATTAAGGCAGATTACAAAGACCAAACATTTTAGCATATTTTCTATTAACATATCGTTTTTGCTCTTACCTTTAGAGTTGCTCCCACCCAAAACGAGTAACAGGTGTCCACAGGTTTATTGGGTCTTCCATGGTAACCATTCTGTTGCCTCATTATACACCACCTCTTTATTCTGTTCAATTCTTTTTCTGAAAAAACTTCTTCTAGTTTACCCATCAGACATAGTGATGCAATGCCACAAAAAGTAGATCCTCCTGTTAATCAAAACCATACAAGGCTATAAACTTCAAATTAGAGGTCTATAAAACCAGTACACGGTGGGTGGGGCGGTTATATAATTCTAGAAAACTGAAATAAAATTTAAGTGACAATTTCATAATAACGACTAAACACTGAAGTCTCCGATGTTAATTTGATGGAAGAGAATAGAACTCAGAACAATTTAAAGCTACAAGAAATATTTTACTTATAAAAAAAGTAAGACTTGGAACAAGATTAAGAAACTTGTTCCAAATTACATGGTTAATAGCAGATTTGGATCTAAAATCTAGGACTACTCAGTCCCTGTCCAAGACTAAATCACCTGAGTCTGATTTTAAGTTCCTTAACGACAGGATAGTTGGCCCTCCTTATCTATGGGTGCGGCAATCATGGATGTAACCAAACGACACAACACAACACAACAAGGCATTAACATTGGGTATTCGAATCTAGAGATGATTTAAAGTATATGGTAGGATGTACATAGGTTAATATGCAAATATGACATCATTTTATATGAGACTTTTAAGCACCCACCTTTGCAGGGGTCCTGGGACCAACCCCCCACAGGTATTGAGGGATGACTACATTTTCCTCAGGAAAATAAAGTCAGTATTTTTTCAGAAAAGACAAGAAACAAAGCTTTCTACTGACACTATCTGCTGTCAATTCCAAACAATTTGAAAATACTTGTATTTCTAATTTATTATGGCTTTACCTAGTGATTTTTAATAATTTCAGCAATTTAAGTGAATTGTTCCTAATATCTCTCATCCCCTACCTTTCCTTTTGGTGTTACAAATCTTGGATAGAAAGGAAAAGTGAGCATTATCTCTAGAAAATTCAAAGTAGCTATCTCACTGAAAGCGTTACTGTAAGAACTATTTAATGTTCAGAATCTTTCCCCACTAATAAGGAAATCTATGGTAGACTTGAGTGAATTAATTAATTACAGCAAATAAAAAAATTATCACAACCTTTTAGAATAAATGTTTTTTTTTTTTGGGCCGTACTGGGGATTGAACCCAGGGGCATTCTACCTCTGAGCTACACCCCCAGCCCTATTTTTTATTCTTTATCTTGAAACAGGGTCTCACTAAGTTGCAAAGGGCCTCACTAAGTAGCTGAGGCTGGCCACGAACCTGCAATCCTCCTGTTTCGGCCTCCCAAGCACTGGGATTACAAGCGTGCACCACCATGCCCGGCTCAGGAATAATTTCTTTCAAGCAACTATCAATCATATTTCCTTTTCTTTTTTTAGATTCCCTTGTCAGGTCTGATGGTGGTTTAGAATGGCTTATTACTGACTTTTCTCTTACCTGCTAACTAGCCCTTTAGGCTTTCCTCCATGATTTTGTATAAAATTGTGTTCCTATAATAAATCCTTTATTCTTTAATACTCGTAATGGTTTGGTTTCTCTGATTGAACCTAATACAAAAATGTCTACTCTTATAGGGATGATGTGAGAAATAAGATTGTATGTAAAGAATCAAATAGTAGCTGGCACACAGCAACTGCTAAATACACAAGCAATTTTGTTCTTAATCTGTTGATACAAGATTATAAATTAGTGATTTATGAAGGACAACTGGTTTAACTGGCAAACTGAAAACAAAACCAAAAACAGAACAAGAGAATAAACACCCCATTATCCTAGATTGCTGGCTTCTCTGAAAAATCAATAAATCTGGTGTTAAGTTTTTGTACATTCCTGCACAGCACTAACTGGCTTGGGAGGAAGAAAAGAATGATGGTGGTTTTAGAAGTACACAGTTTGATTTTTTGAGGAACCTGTTTTCTATAGTGGCTGTATTAATTGACAATCCTACCAATAGGGTTTAACAATTCCAGCTATACCGTTCATACCGTTCTTGTGTGTATACCCAAAGGAAATGAAGTCAGCACACAAAAGAGATACCTGCATATCCATGTTCACTGTGGTACTATTCGCAGCACACTAGTTAGGGAACAAGCCTAGCTAGCTGCCTGTCAGTAGATGAATTATCTGGATAATGAAATAACGGGAGTACTAGTCAGCCATAAAAAATGAAAACATGTCATTTGCAGAAGAATGGATAGAACTGGAGGTCATCATGTTAAGTGAAATAAGCCAGAAACAAAGACATGTATCAAGTTTTCTCTCATATGTGTAAACTAAGGGGAAAAAAAATACCTGAAAGTTGAAGAGGGGCTATTAGGGAAGTTCTGGGAAGGAGGACAGGGGTAGTGGAACAAAAGAAGGTAGTAACGATAAAAGTACAGTATATGCATGTATGGAAATGGTCAAGTGCATTATGTTGTACAATTAATATGAATTAATGATAATTAAAAGTATGCAGTTTGAGATGCTAAAATCTTAGCATAGAAGATATGTCTGGCAAGCAGATGGACATAACTGAGAGGCAACAATACAAATTTGGAAACGAGGTTTTACGTGCCATGAACACAGAGATGACTGATAAAGAATATGTTCTGATGAGACTTAAATTAACAGGTCACTTATAAAATATTAGTGATATGGAGAAAAATAAAGCCAGAAAAGGAGGTTAGAAATGGGATGTATATAGTTGGTTTACAAACCTAAGTAGGGTATATCTGTGGCTGATTAGAAATCTTAAATAAGAGGCTTATAAAAAATATCATTTGAACCAAGTTCTGAAAGATTTTTTTTTTTTGATGATGGTACTGGGAATTGAACCCAGCCAGGGGAATTCTACCTCTGACCTACACCCCCAGCTCTATTTTATTTTTATTTTGAAACAGGGTCTTACTAGGTTGATGAGTCTCACTATTTGCTGAGGAACCTGTGATCCTCCTGTCTCAGCCTCCCAAGTACTAGGATTACAAGCATGCGTCATCATGCCCAGCTATTCTGAAGGATTTTAAAGGTAGCTGGGTGTATGCTGGGTGTGTGAGATGGGGGTACAAGGAAATATATACAAAGAACTGCAAGTACTAAAGCACCGAGATGTAATCCCAGTACTTGGGAGGCTGAGACAGGAAGAATGTAGGTTTGAGGCCAGTACACAGTAACTTGGCGGGGCCCTGTTTCAAAATAAAAAATAAATCTGGGGATGTAGCTCAGAGAGAGAACACTCCGAGTCCAATCCACAGTGCGCACAAACACATGGCACAGAGATAAGAAAGATGAGAATGGACAAGATGGCAAAACAGAGGCACCCAGCATTCACCTGCTCCTCTGAGGGGTAGAACCAAAGCAACACGTGTGCAGCCATATAAAGAGGCCATGGGATAGCACTGGAATTCAATAGTAGAAAGTCAAAAACTTGATAAAACCCAGAGATTAGGGACGATAGCACAACACGAGAAACTAAATACTCCAGTACTGGCAGCCTGGCTCCATGGCCGATGGAGGGGGAATCTCCCCTCGGCAGGGGTAAAGGTCAGAGTCCCAGCAAGCTCTGTTGGTACAGCAGCTGGCATCCTGCGGGCTTACAAGCCTCAACAGGTAAGAGGTGAACCCCCAGTACCAAGAAAAACAAAAACAAAACAAAAGAGGTCTGGGGTCTGGACGGCGGGCTGGCTTTGGAGAAGAAATTCACTACATCCCCCAGCAGACTCCCAAGATGCCACAGCAGGGGGCCATCTGGACTGCTCTGGGAGCCAGAAACATCTGCATATTCCTGTCTTTGGGACCCTGTGGTTCTGCCAGTGCACTGACCCAGAAGGTAACTGCCTCCCGAGATAGACCTGACCCAGCAGTTTGACTCCTGAAACAAACTTGCTGATACACAGTGGGGAAGAGGCGCTGCAACTCAGAGAGGAGTGGACACTGCCATCCTCTAGAGAGGGGGAACAGACAGCCTGCCCTCTAACACTGAGTGTGTGGCCAGTCGTGACTGGTTCCCTACAGATTCCAAGACTGAGTGCACCAGGATCGAGGGTGGTGGCCCACAGATCTCACTGTGCTGCAACTTGGAGAGGAGTGGACACTGCCATCCTCTAGAGAGGGGGAACAGACAGCCTGCCCTCTAACACTGAGTGTGTGGCCAGTTGTGACTGGTTCCCTACAGATTCCAAGACTGAGCGCACCAGGATTGAGGGTGGTGGCCCACACAGATCTCACTGCCTCTTTCCCCGCACAGATCTTTGTGGGGTACACTACTTCCTCCCACTTAACATTCACAAGAAGCTTCCTGCGATGGTTTCCACCTAGCTGCAGCCTCAGAAGCTCCAGAGAGGAACTTGTGCGGCGCTGGCTGCATCCTGCCCTGGACCATTCCTGCAAGCACCGGGCTCAGGAGACTCTCAGCGGCTTCAGGGGACCCACCTCTGAATGCCACATCCTTGGGCGGGTACTACAACTGAAAGGGCAGGGCCCCCTGGCCACCATCCCACCCCCAAGGTGTGCAGCCCAAGCAAATCCACTCTTAGATAGTGGATGCACCTCAGTCAAGAGGAATCTTTTTTCTATTGTTGTTTTCATTTTGGGTTTTGTTTTTTGAGGGGCCTTTGTCTTTTCTTAATGTGTTTTTCTTCTTCTTGCTTTCTTTTCTTTTTTTTCTTTTGGCAGTGCTAGGGATGGAGCCCAGGGCCTCACACATGCTAGGTGGGTGCTCGGCCACTAAACTGTACCTCCAGTTCAGTTGAGAGGAATTTTGCCCAGCCCCAGCAATGGCTCGCTCCCAGTCAAAACCCTGGTGGGCATTTCAACTTAAAGAACTGAGGGGACAAAGACTCCCAGCCATAGATCCATTCTCAGGCATACACACCTAGGGGGGATGTGAGGCCATGCTCTGGAACAGACATGCACACAACAGCAGCAGAGAGGAATAACATAACTTGCTGACACTGCGCCTACACGGGTACTCTGCATCGGTTACACCATCTTGTGTGATCATGCACCCACTGGGAGTGAGTACCACCGGGGGAGGGGAACGGACGGACTCCTGCCTCTCCCTGTGATGCACCTGGATCCATATCAGTGCCTAATCAGAAGACAAGTGGAGCAGCCATTAACAGAAACCCTTTCAAGTAACAGAGCCAATACTAAGAGTGCCTGTAGAATCCCCTTCACTCCTGTTGTAGGAATAATCACAGAAGGTACACTCCACATACACTGTTGTCTACACCCACCTGCCTGAACTGCTAGAGGGTCTCTGCTCTTGCAAGGCCTGCAGAGACAGTGGGTCTCTGTGACTCTGATGTGGTACCCACTGTACCCAAACTCATTAATCACAACCGAAGAAGCTACAAGAAGATTATACTATGGTGCCCAGCTGTAAATAAACTCCACATGGCACAATAAACTAAGGTAGATACATCCTCAGGAGAAAACTACTTGCTAAGAAAGCCATCCCATAAAGCAGTAGATATTCATTCCCACAGAGGCACAAATCTCAACATGGAAGCACAAGAAGTAGGAAAACAAGGTCATATGACATCTCCTGAAGTTCATATCTATCTAGTAACAGAGAGATAATAAAGTAGATGAAATGCCTGATAAGAATTCAAAAGAATTATTTCTTAAAAAGCTCAAGGAAATCCAAGAGTATACAGATAAACAGTTAAATGAACTAAGAAAGACAATGCTGACTGTGAATGAGAAGTTTAGTAAAGAGATAGAGATCCTAAAAAAGAACCAATAATAAAATCTTGGAAATGAAAAGCTCAAGATAAAAAGTTCAGGTGAAAGCCTCAACAACCGACAAGATAAAGCAGAAGAAAGAATATCAGAACTTAGACAAGTCTTTACACTCAGAAAGAAATAGAGAAAAAAAGAATGAAGAAAACATCCAAGATCTGTAGGACATCCTTAAAATATCAAATATCCAAATTACTAGCATACCTAAACATGAAGAAATAAAGGTTAATGGTATAGAAAACTTAATCGATGAGTCAGTAGTAGAAATTTCCCCAAATCCTGGGAAAGACATGGACATCCAGGTATAGGAAGCCTTTATAACCCCAAATAAACATGACCAGAAAAGAACCTCACCACAATACATTACAATCAAACTGTCAAAAGTACAAGATAAAGAGTTTTAAAATCTGCAAGAGAGAAGTGCAAGTTACATGAAAGGCAAACCTATTAGACTAAGAGCAGATTTCTCAGCAGAAACCCTAAAGGACAGAGGGCATGGGATGATGTATTTTAAGTCCTAAAAGAAAACTAACTGCCAACCCAGATTACTATACTCAGCAAGGTTATCTTTCAGAATTGAAGGAAAAATAAAGATCTTCCAAGATAAGCACAAACTAAGTGAATTTATGACCACTAGAATAGTCTTACAAAAGATGTTGAAGGGATTCCTACACCCAGAAATGGAAGAAAGATAACTACCATCATGAGAGTATGTAAAAGACTAAATCCCACTAGAAGAATAAATATGCAAATGAGAAACAGGAAAAAATAAAACACTGTTAATATAATAAGCCACTATAAAGGTAAATAAGAAACAATGAATATTCAAAACAACTATAAGAAAATCAACAAAATGTCAAGTCCATACCTTTCACTATTAACTCTGAATGTAAATGGCTTTACTTCTCCAATTAAAAGACACAGGCTGGCTGAATGGATTAAAAACAAGACCCAAAAATATGCCTACAAGAAACTCACCTCACCTGTAGGGATACACAGTCTGAAAGAGAAAGAATGGAAAATGGTATTCTTTATTTTTGCGGTACTGGGGATCGAACCCAGGGGCATTCTACCTCCGAGCTACACCCCCAGCCCTATTTTTTATCCTTTATTTTGAAACTGGGTCTCACGAAGTTGCGGAGGGCCTCACTAAGTAGCTGAGGCTGGCCGTGAACCCAGATCCTCCTGTCTCAGCCTCCCAAGTACTGGGATTACAAACATGCGCCACCACACCCGGCTGGAAAATGGTATTCTAAGCAAATGGAAACTCCAAACAAGCAAGAGTAGCTATACTTATATCCAACAAAATAGACTATATGCACTGAATGTTGGAGCACCTAATTTTATAACACAAATACTATTAGGCCTAGAAGCAGAGCGAGGTTCCAATACAATAACACTGGGGGATTTCAGTATCTCATTCTCACCAATATTTCATCCAGATCAACAAAAACGTCCGAGTTAAATTACACTATAGATCAAATGGACCTAACAAACATTGACAGAACATTTCATTCAATAGATCCAGAATACACTCTTTCCATCAGCACATGGAACTTTTTCTAGAAAAGACCATAGGCCACAAGAAAAGCCTTAACAAGTTAAAAAATATTGAAATAATATCCCACATCTTTTTTAATCACAATCGAATAAAGTTAGAAATCAAAAAGAAGAGAAAATGTAGATACTATACAAATACATGGAGAATAACACACTTTTGAACAAATAGTGGGTTAAAGAAGAAAAATTTAAAAATTTATTGAATTGAAAATGGAAACATACCAGAATCTGTGGGATACACAAAAGCAGTACTTTTGTGTAAAAGAGGGAAGTTTATAGTAATGAGCCCTACATAAAAAAATCCCTAATGATGTATCTCAAAGTCTCAGCAAAAAACAAATCAAACCCCAAACCAGCAGAAATAATAAACACCAAAGCAGAAATAAATGAAAAACAAACTAAGAAAAATACAAGGGATCAAACAAACAAAGATTTGGTTCTTTGAAAAAGTAAAATAGAGATGAAAATGGAGATGTAACAACTGGTACCACAGAAATTTAAGGGATCATTCGGAATTTGAAAAACTATATGCTACCAAATTGGAAAAATCTAGAAGAATGGGACAGATTTCTGGACACATATGACCTACCAAATGAACTAAGAAGATATAAAAAATCTGAATAGACCAATACCAATAACAACTAATAAAACTGAATCAATGATAAAAAGACTCATAGCAAAGAAAAGCCCAGGACTGGATTTATTTTTACTTTTTATTTTTTTGAAACAGAGGCTCGTTAAGTTGTTGAGGCTGGTCTTGAACCTGCAATCCTGTCTCAGCCTCCCAAATACTGGGATTACAGGCATGCACCACCACACCTGGCTTTACCAAACTTTTAAAGAACTAACACTATTGCTCCTCAAACTATTCCATAGAATTGAAAGGGAGAGAACCCTTCCAAATTCATTCCATGGGGCCAGCATTACCCTGTTATCAATACCTGGCAAGGACACACACACACACACACACACACACACACACACACCCCACATCCTTCATAAATACAGATGCAAAAATTCTCAACAAAACACTAGCATATCAACAGAACACAAATACGGTCATACACCATGATCTAGTTGGTTTCATTCTAGCAATGCAAGGATTGTTCAACATACATAAATCAAGAATCAAAATGCATCACATAAATAGAATGAAGAATAAAAATATGATCATCTCAATAGATGCAGAAAAAGCACCTGAAAAAATTCAACATGCTTTCAAGATAATAGTACTTAACAAATTAGGTGTATCTCAACTTAATAAAGGCTATATATGACAAACCCACAGCCAATGTCATACTGAATGGGAAAGTAAAAGCATTTCTTCTAATGTCAGGAACGAAACCAGAGCGTCAACTCTCACTGCTCTTATTCAGTACAGTACTAGAAGTTTTAGCAGAGCAATTAGGCAGGAAAAGAAATAAAGGCATATGATAGGAAGGGAGGAAGTCAAATTATCCCTGTTTGCAGATGACATGATTCTATGCACAGAAAAACCTGAAGACTCCACCAAAAGACTATTGCTGATAAATTCAGCAATTCTAGAAGTCAATTCTATATACTCATAGCCACACACAAAAAGTAAAATACCTACGAATAAACCTTACTTAGGAAGTCAAAGACCTGTACAATGATAACTACAAAATACTGAAGAAAAAAACTGAGGAAGACACTAAAAGATGGAAAGAACACCCATGTTCATGGATTGGAAGAACTAATATTAAAATTTCCACATTACTTAAAGCAATCTTCAGATTCAATGCAATTCCCAATTAAAATACTAATGTTATTCTGCATAAAACTAGAAAATGACCAATGGAACAGACTAGAGAACCTAGAAATAAATCCACCTCTAAAGCCAACTGATTCTTGACAAAGGTGCCAAAATCTTACATTGGAAAAAGGACAGTCTATTAAAACAAACGGTAGTGGGAAAACTGAATTTCCACATGCAGAAGACTCAACTTCACCCCTATCTTTCATCCTATACAAAAATCTACTCGAAATTGACCAAAGTCCTTAATGTAAGACTTGAAACTCTGACACAACTAGAAGAAAACACAGGAGAAACACTTAAGAGATATTGGTAGAAGCAATAATTTCCTGGATAGGACTCCAAAAGCACAGGAAACAAAAGCAAAAATTAACACATGGGATCACATCAAACTAAAAAGCTGTACAGCAAAGGAAACAGTGAAGAGACAACCTACAGAATGGGAGAAAATATTTGCTAGGTATTCATTTGACAGAGGTTTAATATCTAAAAAACTCAAATAAATTAACAACAAAACAAACAATCCAATGAAAAAAAGAGCAAATGCGACCCAGAATGGCCAAAGCAATTCTAAGCAGAGAGAGTGAGAGCAAGAGAGAGGGCAAGCAATGTTGGAGGCATCACAATACCCAATTTTAAATGATACTACAGAGCTACAGTAACAAAAACAACATGGTACAGACATACGGCCCAATGGAGACAAAACCACAAGATGCAGTCATCTGATCATTGACAAAGGTGCCAAAAACATGCCACAGTAAAGACAAATTTTAAACAAATGGTGCTGGGAAAACTGGCAATCCAGATACAGAAGAATGAAACTAGATCCCTATCTCTCACCCTGCACAAGTCAACTCAAAATGGATGAAAGACCTAGGAATTGGACCAGAAAATGTGCAACTGCTATAGGGTCACACTTGAACATATAGGTGCAGACAATGACTTCCTCAACAGGATTTTTAAAGCTCCGGAAATAGTCTGGCATGGTGGCACACGCCTGTAGTCTCAGTACTTGGGAGGCTGAAACAAGAGGATCAAAGGTTCAAGGCCAGCCTCAGTAACTTACCGAGACTCTGCTTCAAAATAAAAAAAAATTAAAAATAGAGCTGGGAGTATAGCTCAGAGGAAGAATATCCCTGGGTCCAATCCTTTGTACCACAAAAACAAAAACAAAAAAATTCAGGAAATAATAATAAGAATTGATAAATGGGACTGTAACAAATTAAAAAACTTCTGAACAGTAAAGGAAACAATTAAGAATGTAAAGAGAGAGCCTTCAGAATGAAAAAAATCTTTGCCAGTTACTCTTTTTTGTAATACTAGGGATTGAACCTAGGGGCATTCTGCCTCTGAGCAACACCCCCAGCCCCGTTTTATTTTGAAACTTTCACTAAATTGTGGAGGGCATTGCAATATTGCTGAGGATGGCCTCAAACCTGCAATCCTCCTGTCTCAGCCTCCCAAGTACTAGGTTTACAGGTGTGCACCACCATGCCCGGTGCTATTCTTCTGATAGAGGATTAATATCAGCAATACCTGAAGAACTAAAAAAACTCACCACCAAAAAAACAAACAAAAAACCCCAAAACGACCCAGTCAATAAATGGGCAAAGATGGCCAACAAATATAGGGGAAAAATGTTCACCATCTCTAGCAATCAGGGAAATGCAAACCAAATCTCACTCCAGTTAGACTGGCGATTATAAAAATAAATAAATGCTGGTAAGGACGTGAAGAGAAAGGAACTTTTATACACTGTTGACGGGAATGTAAATGAGTACAGCCAATATAAAAAACAGTGTGGAGATTCCTCCAGAAGCTAAAAAGAACCACCATTTGGTCCAGCTATCCCACTCCTGGGTGTGTGTGTGTGTATATATATATATATTCCAAAGGAATATGTATATATATATATATCCAAAGGAAATGAAATCAGCATACAAAAGAGATCCTTGCATCCCCATGTTTACTGTGACACTTTTTATGAAAACTGAGACGGAATCAGTCGAGGTGCCTCCAACAGATGAATTAATAAAGAAAAGAATGTGTGTACACCCATCCACACACAACTGAGTATTATTCAGCCACAAAGAAGAATGAAATCCTGTCTACTGGAGCAAAATGGGAATGGAGATCATTTCATTATTAAGTGGAATAGATCAGACATAGAAAGATAAATATTGTATTTTCTCTCTCATGTGTGGAAACTGAAAGAGAAAAATAAATAAAAGTCAACCTGAAAGTAGAAGAGGTATTACTAGTGACTGGGAAGGGTGTGCAAGGGCGGGAGGGGGAAACGGGAGGTGGAAGATGGACAATTCATCAGAAAGTTGCACAAGTAGAGCCAGGTGTGGTGGTGCATGCTTATAATCCCAGTACTTGGGAGGCTGAGACAGGAGGATCGCAGGTTTGAAGCCAGCCTCAGCAACTTAGCGAGACCCTGTTTCAAAATAAAAAATAAAATAGGGCTAGGGGGTGTAGCTTAGAGGTAGAATGCTCCTCGGTTCCATTCCCAGTACCACCAAAAAAAAAAAAAAAAGAAAGAAAGAAATTTGCGCAAGCAGTACTTCATGAAACAGGGGAGGTTAACGGTTTCAAATGCTTCAATTAATAGAAGATGAGGAGTGAAAAAAAGACACTGGATTTAAAATATAACTTGTTTTGGAAGGCTTACATGGGAAATTAAAGAATAAACCATTTGTGAAGAAGGGCAAACAGTACATTTAAACCACTTTTCCAGAAAGATTAATAAAAAGAAAAAAAGGGAGAACATAAATCACTTAATGCCAAATTGCAGGAGTTGCTGAGAGGGAAGGAAGGCTATACTGAAGTCTCTAGGGGAGACATTTTACCTAGCTAACCTCATAGTACACAAAGTTAAACTATTTGATATTTGTAGGGAGCTACTGGCCACAGGCAAATTTACCCGCATCTCCAGACACCAGGTCCTGCTTGGTTACATCAAAGGCCGAGGGAGCAACATTTTGGAAAGCTACAACCTACTGAGGTACATCGGTACACTGTGGCATTCTTTTTTTTTTTTTTTTTTTGCGGTACTGGGGATTGAACCCAGAGGGGTTCTACCTCCGAACTACACCCCCGGCCCTATTTTTTATACTTTATTTTGAAACCAGGTCTCACGAAGTTGCGGAGGGCCTCACTAAGTAGAGAGAGAGAGACAGGGAGGGAGGGAGAGAGAGAGAGAGAGAGAGAGCTGAGGCTGGCCGCGAACCCGGATCCTCCGGTCTCTGCCTCCCAAAGTACTGGGATTACAAGCGTGCGCACCACGCCCGGTGCTACACTGTGGCATTCTGACACCCTCTTTTAGGGTCTCAGGCCTAAAACCAAAGGGAAACAAAAACTTTCTGGCATGAACTGCAGTCTATAGCTGATGATTCTGATGGTTACAACCTATTCAGGTCAAACCAACCCAAAATGGTGACTTGTGTGACTTATGAAGATTTTTTTTTTTTTCTGACAGGAGCCTTCAGAGAGTATCATGTTTGGGCAGCCCCTCTCTGTTTCATATCCCAGAGAACATAATTCCAATTTCTTGAAAGCAACAGGGCCTGTCCCACATGTCTCCTGTGTGCTAAAGTAGTGCTATAGCAGTGAGCACTAGATCCTATCTTTTCAGAAATTCTTAGAGCCTCAAATTTCCTCTTTGTGCAACTACAATTCTTCCTGACCATGTGAATAACCAGTTAATATAAATGCTACTAAAATCGGTTAAGGCTGGATATACCTTGACATAAAATCCTTAAATAACAAAGTGCTTCGGTTGTTTCAGAAAGTTTCCAGAATCCAGTTAAGGATGGTCTGAAACCAGCTTTTCAAGATTAGACGTGTGCAGAAGGAGTCAGCTATCTGGCTCATGACCTTTTTGACATCACAGCACAAAATCTCCCCCAGAAGATAACGCCTATCCATCCCACCTCCCGAAAAGAAAAGAAACACATGATCTGTGAAGATACATGATGACCATCTACATCTGTGGAAAAGAACCCTAAAACTTTGTTCCTGACATCTAATCAGTAAGCAGCTTCTCCTCTCCTTTCTTATAAATTCCCCAGATACCAACTGACCAGGGAGGCAGAGCAAAGCTTATAGCTCCAGACCTCCTCGCCAGCTACCCGTGCAATAACTCTTTTTGCAAAAATTGGTACCATAGTGTTGTCTTCTATGTGTGTTAAGGCAGCGAGCCCTTGCCTGATACCTCCATCACCAACTACCCACACACCCAATTGCATATAAGTAAGGAACACACAAGAATCATGGTGTCATAATTCTAGTGTGATTTCAGAGGAAAATCCAAGATAATCTTCTCTATACCCCTTAGTGACACAGACTCCATAAATATCTAAATTAATGGAGTGAAGACATAAGAGGAAGAAGAGATATCTGATAGGACAAGGTGTTAAGGGATATATGAGGATATCGAATCAAGGAATATATGCTAAAATATTTTATACATATTTTATAGTTTATAAACCACTTTCCCCTTTATCTCTTAAAATCTTAAAGACACAATTATTTCCACTCTGTTGGTGAAGAAATACTGAGAGAGCTTTCAGTGAGGAGCCACGGTCACACAGCTGGTGCCAGGGCCAAGGCCCAAACACGAATCTGTTGTTTCTACTCTTATCATGCTAGCAGAGGGGTGGAGACAACAAATGAGCACACAGAAAACCTGCACGATGAAGAGGAAACCGAAGTTCACTCAGAGAGCTCTAAGGTCTGGTGTCTTTCTTTTTAGAAAAGGAGAATGGAAACCTATTTACTTCTGAATGGCAATTTCAATTCCAGAGAGTTCAGACTATTGATGTGACAAACTTAATGACTATCATGTCTCTATTTTGCTTCTGCCAAAAGTGAATAAAATGTGAGAGAAGAGATTTTGTTAATGTTGGTAAGGAACATATATTAAATAGCAAAATGTTTCATGACTATGAATAATTATAGTAAGGAATATAAAATAAGTTTCATCGTTTTACAAATTTATTGATTCATATTTAATAGTCTGTATCTCTTTGGTCTGGCCTTTTAGTATTTTACCAAAGAAAATAACCTACTGTTTTCTAACAATAGCTTAAGAGATAATCCTAAAATATTTTCATGCAGCTTGTATCTGACTAGATTACTAGAAAATATTGTATGAACACTCTGGTTTGAATAATTTCTTAATGATCAATGACCCTAGAAGCTTCCAATAGGTACAATAGTGTTAAAAAGAGAAGTAGGAAAAGCGACAAAGAAGATAATAAGGCTACCCCAAGGGTCGAGATAAATTCCAGAGGTCTTCCATATTGAAACACCATGATGATGTCCAAAGAATGAAGAGAAACTACACATTCATGTAAGACGTCTTACCATGAGATTCAAGTCCAGCTCCCTGTGCCAGCCCATTGTCATAGGACTGAAAAAGAAAAACATTGTTTAGTTTAATAGGGAAATAATATGATAATAATAAATGATTAAAGTTGCCAATGTTGTTGTCTTTATTTCTTCCTGATATCTTCCAAAATATGCACTTTTCTCCACAGAGTAGAAATAGGAATTTTCCAAGTACCCAATCTTATCTTAATTACCAAGCCACATCACTAAATGCATACAATTCTGAGAAAAGGTTATTCAAAGATGGTACCTACATATTCAATTTCTACCCAATGAAAAGTTCTGAACCTCAGTCCTCTTCCATTTGCAAGTAAACATGAGTTGAATGAAAATATAAGGATTTTACAGTCATAAAACAAATCTAGAGCTGGGCATGGTGGGAGGCTGAGACAGGAGGATCACAGGTTCGTGGCTAGCCTTAGGAATCTAGAGAGACCCTGTTTTAAACTAAAAAATAAAATAGGGCTGGCAGTGTAGCTCCGAGGTAGAATTCCTCTTGGTTCAAGCCCCAGTACAAAAGACACACACAAACACACACAGACAGACAGACAGACAGACACACACACACACACACACACACACACACACACACGGCAATTCTGGCTTGCTGAAGAAAAGAATGCCTGCCTAAATTTCAATCTCCCCACATATCCTCCAAAATCAAAAGAGAATAAGTAGAAAACTAAAACTTATAAAATTCAACTCTTAGCAAGAAGACATACTCAAAACTTCAGATTAAAAAAATCAAATCCCAGCAACCTATCTCTCATAACTCTGATATACATTTGCAGAGAGCAAGGGTGATCTGTGAAAAACCAAGAGGAAGAAAAGAGGATGGAAGGTAATGGAAGGTCTGAGATTGATTTAAAAATCACTGCCTAAAAGACAAAGTCCACCCTAAGATTGAAAATATAGACAGTCCTTGCTTTGTACAGTTCCAGTATGTATGGATTCCATTTATCATAGCTTAAATAAAAAATGGTTAAAATTTCAGTAACCATAGTATATTAACTGTAACTGTATAAAGCACAAGTTTTTCAGTCCACAAACAATTACATAAATAACAGATGTGAATCATGATCAGTGCCAACTGCATTGTCTTTTTTTTTTTTTTTTTTTTTTTTTT
>PVJS01034110.1:0-21768 GCA_004027185.1 Glis glis | reverse complement strand
CTATTTTTTATACTTTATTTTGAAACCGGGTCTCACGAAGTTGCAGAGGGCCTCACTAAGTAGAGAGAGAGAGAGAGAAAGAGACAGGGAGAGAGAGAGAGAGAGAGCTGAGGCTGGCCATGAACCCGGATCCTCCAGTCTCCGCCTCCCAAAGTACTGGGATTACAAGTGTGCGCCACCACGCCCGGCCCCCTTTTCTTCTCTCCTTGTTAACAAGTAACATGTTCTTATCCATTTACTGAGGAAGGGGACCTGGATCCTGTGGATCTGCTTAAGAACTGACTCAAGGAAGACTTAAACATGAATTGTGTCCCTTTTGACAAACACAAGAGCATTACCCTAAAGAAATAACTCTTAAAGGGGATTTGATTGCTTTGTTCTGGGAGAATCCCCGGCTTATTCCTGAACACTTAAGTTCACTGGTTCTCCGATTTGCTAGCAAATCAATAAATTTCTTTTTCCTTCTTCCCAAGGGCTTGTCCCAATTATTTGATTTGGCAAATTGGGGCAGATACTGGGATTTGGTAACAGTGTCACAGAACTATCTGGATCAATGCCAATTTTAGTATGGAATCTTGGGGTTTTTTTCTTTCTCATGGTCATTACACTAACCATAGACAAATCTTAAGATCTGAAGTAAAAGACAATATTTCAACATTTTCCAGAAGTAGGACAATATATTTATTTTTGAAGCTGTGTGTTTAGGATAGGGAGGAAAAAGAAATACAAAAAGGCAGAGAAGACATTATCTTTCTAGATAATCCTTTTAAAAAGTAAAGACAAGGTCCCTCTGCACCTTACCTACAAGATTCAAGAGTCATTGTTCTACTATGGGAACAAAGATAATAATGCAATTGTAAAGACTGGTGTGTAAGAATACAAAATGAAAGAAGGGACATAGAAGATGACAAAGTGGAGAGGAGAGTGGTAGAGAGAAGAAGAGGAGGGGAGAGAAAGAAAAGAAAAGATTAAGGGAGAGAAAAGAAGAGAGACAGAGACAGAACTATGTACTGTTTGGGAGTGTAGCAGGAGTTCGGGAGAAGAAAAAAAAGAAGTCATAAAAGCCAACTACACCCATTATTTTCTTTTTAAAATATTTCCTCTTTTACAGGAAAAATGAGGTAAGTGAATTGCCTTCACAAATACTTATTCTTATTTCACTTAATTAGTTTCATGGCTTCAATAGTCCTACACCTTGGTTAAGAATTTTGGTGGTCACATTTCTTCATAGTCAAAGAATGCCAAACAATTTCTCCAATGTATTACACACATAAACAAGTTTTTCTTCAAAACCAGGCATGATGGTCATTTTTTCCTGTTTTCTCTTCAACAAACATAGTTATTATAGAAAATGAAAGGAAAATTCCGCTCTTCATTCATGTTTGAATGCCTATGACTTGCTAAAATATCCTGGCCTGTAAAATAAGATGTAATTCCATGTATATCTATTTCTTTTTCCATAAGAAGATGACTTGCAAGATTTAATTATGTAAGATTTATATAGGTCAATAATTTTTTTATCTATGGCTATAAGGGGCTTCTTTTTCTTTCTCCTCTTAATCCTTCTTCCCTTCTTTTTCACCTTTTTTCTTTGCTAAGAGAAAATTTTTTATCAAGAAGTTTCAGTTTACATTATTATGCAGCAATCATCATTACAAGCCCGATTTTCTTTTATTTTTGATAAATACTCTAAAAAAACACTTAATTCTTTCTGCCAGGCATGGTAGCACACACCTATAATTTCAGTACTTGGGAAGCTGACACAGGAGGATTGCAGGTTCAAGACAGCCTCAGCAACTTAATGAGACTCTCAGCAACTTAGATCCTGTTTCAAAACAAAAAACAAAAAGGGCTAGGGGGTGTAGCTCAGCTAGTAGAATGCCCAGGGGTTCGATCCCCAGTAACTAACACATGCACGCATGCACACACACTCACACACACACGTGCACACATACACATGCACACTTAATATTTTCAAAGCTAGCTGGGCGTGGTGGTGCATGCTTGTAATCTCAGTACTTGGGAGGCTGACACGGGAGGATTGCAGGTTCACAGCCAGCCTCAGCTACTTAGTGAGGCCCTCCACAACTTAGTGAGACCCCGTTTCAAAATAAAGAATAGAAAATAGGGCTGGGGGTGTAGCTCGGAGGTAGAATGCCCCTGGGTTCAATCCCCAGTACCAAAAAAATTTTTTTTTCAAAGCCAAATTTAAGAAATAATTAGAATTGAGGAAAAGAGTATGATCACTGATTAAAACAATACTGAATTTGAATTCTGGCTCTGCCACTTATTGTTCTGTTCTTGGGAAAGGTGACATAGTACTCTGATCTTCTATTATAAAAATGGGTATAATAACAATTTCTACCTCACAGGATAATCATGAGAAAATTATCTTTGAGCGCGCGCGCGCGCGTGTGTGTGTGTGTGTGTGTGTGTAATTTAACATAACACCTAGCACAATTAAGCACTAAATATGTGGTACTATTAATAGAATATATGCTACTAGTGAGGTACAAAATTTACCTTCCTAATGATTTTATCAAAACTAATGGTTTTATTAAAACTAAGAGGATTAGTTCTTGGAAAGCAATGGCAAACCAAAAAACATGTTTAGTTTAATACTTAAAAAAAGAAAATTCCTTACTTTAATACAATATTTTTCAAACTATGGGTTGAATGAGTGATAAAATCAATTTTCTTTTTCTTTTTTTGCAGTACCAGGGATTGAACCCAGGTGCATTCTACCTCTGGGCTACATCCCCAGCCCTATTTTTTATTCTTTATTTTGAAACAGGGTCTCACTAAGTTGCAGAGGGCCTCACTAAGTAGCTGAGGCTGGCAGTGAACCTGGATCCTCAGGTTTCAGCCTCCCAAGTACTGGGATTACAAGCGTGTGCCATCATGCTCGGCATAAAATCAATTTTCTAAATCAATCAACACTCTTTTAAAAAGAAAAGGAGAAAAGAAGGGAGGGGAGAAGAAGTAAAGGAAGAGGAAGCAAGGAGAGGAAAGAAAAATACATTGCACATATTAAGAATAAATGTTACTAATTAAAACTTTTTTATGTACATTACATTATATAGTGGGTCTGCATTTAAATTAATTTCTTATTCTGGGTTTCAAAAACATTTGAAAGCCTCCTGAGTTAATGGTAACTAGAATATGTGAAACTATGAGCTTTCAGGTAATGGAGATCTTGCTCCTTCAAAGGTTTCTGTAGTTCATTCAATGCAGTAATTGAAGCTATCTAGTGCCCTTTGGAATATATCTTCTTATTTGGAAGACTGTAAGACAGAAGTAGCCAACTATCAGAGTTTATTCAAGGGCAAGACAGAAAGACAAGATGGCTTCTAAATAACTTCTAGCTCTAGAATCATGAAGAAAGCAATGACTTAAAATGAAAAAAAGTTAATACAATTAGAAGAATTTAAGATGTCATTCTTTTTATATTCACTAAATTCAGGCACTTGCCAATAAGAGGCTAAGAAAATTGCTCTTCCTCTAAAAATCTGATGATTTGTGGAATAAAAGGACAGCAAAGTACCACCTAGTAACTTAGCTTTGGAAGAAAGTTATCTTTCTTTCTCCTTTTCCAATGTACATAGATTATGTGTGTATGGGAGGATGGTGAGGTTGTAGTGTACAAGAGGAAGGTGCATATAAGTGAGTTTGTTCACGTCAGTCTTATTTCAATCCAACCAGTATGGTGGTCAGCTGTCAGCCAAAGAGAATAGGGGAAGGAATAGAGCCAATCAAGCTGTATTAAGTAACCCAGACATTGCACAGAAATCTATACAGCTCTTGTTCCCTGGCAGTACAGCTGGCATCAGCACAGCAGTAATTTGAGGGGTTTTCTATAGGGTGCTTATGAATTTGATTTCACTGTTGGCTTCTTGCCACAGCAACCTATACACTGGATAGCTCTGTTTGTGTGTAACCCAACTATGTGCTTAGATGATGAAAAATCAAATTTTTCACTTAGAGGGCATGAAGTCAGCTGATTTTTCAGTTTGCCAAATGTTTCTATACTTTTTGAATGCTCTAGGTTAACAAATATACATGGTTTATATTGCCAAGCACTTTTCCCCTATATTTCAAGCCCATATGTTTCCTTGAGAAATGAAATTCTAACTATTTTACACAAAACTCATTAACATGTTTTTCCTACATTGACAACTTAAATCTTTGGAGTCTTTTAAATACCATTCTCCTCAGTTTTCTCCACTATTCTTTTTTTCATACTTTCTCCCTTGCTATTTAATAAAAAAAAATGTAATTTGCTAGATTCGAAGTGAAATGAGTGAATATGATGTAAAATTGCTGAGGTTCAAATGTTTTACATGTGACCAAATAACTTTTCTATTATTTATCTTCACTTTTCAATGGCTTTCTTCTGACACTCTGAAAGAATATAATGTAGTTAAACAAAAATGGGTGACTCTTCTTCATTTGGGTTGTAATATATTTAGGAATATTTAATTTTGAGCCAACTTCAACTACTTCATATATGCATATAACACTTCATCTCATATAAGACCCAATAATACATTCCAGAACTGTTCTGGTATTAGAAACTTAAGGTCTCACCTGTGCTACTGTTCAAAAGCCAAAATTGTGGGTATAAAGGGGTAAAGTAGAAGACATAAAATGCAAACACTTGGAATATACTGTGAGGCATGATGAATTAACAGAAGTACTGGGTTTCTCCGCCCTTTGGCTCATCAAGAATGCCCCCTCACTCTCAAAATACATAAGTGTCCAGTTGGGTGCCAATTATATGTAAGTAGACATCTATCTCAATACCAGGACTGCCAGGATCACGCATGCCCTCCTACTTCAGCCAGGATACCCAGTTACTTTCTTTCCACAGCTAGGGACATCAGGAAATCCTCCCCATGTCTCAACTTCCATCTCAAAGTGTTTCTCCCGTATGCTGCTATGCACTGTTAGAGTAGAGGCAGAAAAAACGAAATTCCTCTACCAAAACCAAGATAAGTAATTCAGATTCTTCCTTTTAAAAAATACACAAATCAAAGTTTCAAAGCTAAGGGGACTAGGAAAGTTAATCATCAGAACCTCTCAGAAAGCCACCACATGCTCTGTATTGCCCAAATGATCATCTAACAAAAGCCCATTTGGAGTGACCAAGACCTGTGTGCTTGTTTTTCTGACTTTGAACCTCACTAAGATGTATAATTACAATGCACTAATAAAAGTATTTTGAAAAAAGAAAACTAGATTGCTATAGAAAGACAATGTTCACAAGGCTAGGATTCAAAGCAAAGATGGATAAGCATAAAGTATGAATGTGTTTATAGGAAAGAACAGATGAACTTTTCAGTAAAAATTAGTGCAGAAATTCTCTTGTTTAAAAAACTGGTGGCAAATGAAACGGGATATTAGGCCATGTCCAGAGGTAACATAAAGTATAACTTAATATGTGATAGTTATCCCATTGTAATACAAATAAAGGATCAAGACTTATGATATGAAATCAGAGTGATGCCTATAACTGCACCATGATGTTCTCATTCATCTGATGAGCCTGAAGTGCTACAACAGCTGAAAACTCTGGATGTCCACTCTGGACTTCCAAAAATGTTCCTCCAGAGCACACGAGATAGGAGACACTACATTGTTCATGCTCCTGACTCATTCTTTAGCCACTCCCTCTGCCATCATTAATCCCTTTTTTCACCAGCATGCTATCCTTCAGCCATGAAAGCTATGCATTAAAATAAGAGCCCTGCTAACTCTTTCTGTCAGTGCAGCTGGGGACAGAAGGCCCACTCGTTCAATTTCACCCACGGAAACAGTTCATCAATCTAGGTATTTTTCATTCTGATCAATTGTGAAGTCTCCACTGAAAAGCATGTTTAAGTGATATGTCCTTCTTTGTAACTAGCAGAGGTGTCAGTGTGAAAGTGTACTGGGTGATGCTGGATCAAGTAGTGAATGTAGACCTCTACATAAGCACATATTCGAATGTATAAGAGCTACATGGAACTGAGTTTACCATCTTCCCCTTGAAGTATGGCACATAGATTAAAAGCTACTACTAATATATGATGTTTTATAAAATAAATCGTTTCTTTGGTGTAGGGACCCAATAGGACAACAGGACAGGCCTCTCACACATCAGTTGGGCTGGAGGGAGGGCCACTGTGTTCTTTTTTTGCACTTAGAAGTTAAGAAAAAAACACTTTGGCCAGGCCTGGTGGTGCACAACTGTAATTTCAGCTACTCAAGAGGCTGAGGCAGTAGGATAGAAAACTCGAGGTCAGTCTGGGCAACTTAGTGAAATCCTGCTTCAAAATAAAAAATTATGCTGGACATGGTGGCGTGTGCCTGTAACCCCAGTACTTGGGAGACTGAGACAGGAGAATTGCAGGTTCGAGACCAGCCTCAGCAACTTAAGCAAGACTCTCAGCAACCTAGTAGGATCCTATTTCAAAAGCAAAAAATAAAAAAGGCTGGGGGTATAGCTTGGAGGTAGAATGTCTCTGGTTTCAAACCCCAATACCACAAAAATAAAATAAGTAAAAAAATAAAATAAAAAGGGGGAGGGCTGGGAGCTGGGCATGGTGGAACACGCCTGAAATCCCAGTACTGGGGAAGCTGAGATAGGAGAATCACAGGTTGGAGGCCAGCACATGGTAACTTAGTGAAACACTTTTACAAGATAAAAAAGTCCGGGAGTGTAGCTCAGAAATAGAATGCCCCTAGGTTCAATCCCCAGTACCACAAAAGGTGTGTTGGGGAAGGGGGCAGAGATGTAGCTCAGTGGTGAAGTTCCCCTGAGTTCAATCCCCAGTACCACACTAAAAAAGATAAAAAGAAAAAGAAACCTATTTGGAAAAATTATCTTGGGTTTTTCAGGGTAAGGGAGTTATAGATGCTTGAGGTTTCATATCAAGAAAAACCAACAGCAAGCCTTATATTAGATGATATATGGTTAACCTCTAAGATTTGATAGGAATGAGACTATTCTTATCAAGAAACTTAAGTTCAAATGAAATATCTTTTTCAAAGATGATCCTGAAGAAGACCTCAGTGTTTGCAGTTTTCATTAGCAGTTCTAAGAAAACAATATATAGTGCTTTAAGTGAAATAAAGGTAAATGGCATTTCAATGAAACATGCTGCTATGGCCTGTATGACTTGAAGCACACAAATGAGATTTCCTGGGATTTTGCTTTCTCTTAAAAAGGAATATAGGGGAAAAATTACATAGTCATGAGGCATAGGGCAAGAAATGGACATATAAATAACTGTTAGCTCTGTGTAAAAGATCCCAGAAGAAAGGGAAGACGCCCAGGAGATGTGCACATCAAATAAAAATGGAGAATATGGCTATATTTCAGCTCAAACCAATATTCCCTTTTCAGGAATCATTCCCTCTGGCTCACTGCTGACAATCCATAGATAGCGTATGAGTGAGATGAGTTCATGAGTAAGATGAACAGGGATGATCCACAGCAGGTAAATAAATTTGTTTCCACTGAGATAATTATTCTTATCGTGTGTCACTGCTCTCATGGCATAAACAGGACAGGTGATGACATCCTATAAAATGCAATTTTTATCCCCATACTCCTGACAGTGAGATATATAACTCATTCAGCTCTCATGAATTTTTTTTGCTCTGAAGCTATGAGTGGGTTTTTGTTACTATTGTTGTTTTGGGGGGGGTTATTTTTTGCCTTTTTAAAAATGTCATCATCAACTGTGCAATACTCCTAAGAGATCAGGGGTGTAATGAGACTGCTATTATTTAAGGCTCCCTGGCCCCACATAAGGATTATGTATGTTATTATGTGAGACAGCAAAATGTAGATATTATACTTAGAAATTTTTAGTGTTTACATCTGTATCATATAACCCCTGTGTAGTATATATATATCCTTAGATCAATGCCCTCTCCCAAAACACACAGTCTTTTATTTTTAACCTAGGCAGGAAACGAGGAATTACAAGCCTTTGTACCAACAAATAATTTTTCCAACTATAATTCATTAGTACCTTATTTCAAAAGCATATGAATACTTACAAGATGGTTAATCCTCATTAAAAACTAAGATTACATGACATAATTACATGTAAATAAGAAAAGTGAATTAAACTCTTACCCTTTCCTATGTTGGGCACTAGTTTAGAATCATATATACAATTAGAGTTATATTGCTAAGCTAAAAATATTGGTAAAGATCTAAAAATGACAAACAGTGCCTTTTAAATTAATGTCTTATTAGTTGAGTGAAGTACACTGACAAAGAATAATTTATGCTTATTCAAACTGCACTCGACATCTTCAGGTGTTTCCAAATGAGCTCACAGAAGAGTGATTAAATGCATCTGATAACAAGCCACACATTGCTGAAATTACTTACCGCCTCATTTTATGATTAATTAAACATGTAGATTAAAGTTGCAAAAGAATTTAGATTAATGAGCAAGTTAAGTCTTGCTGATATAAGTGAATTGGGAATTGGATGCTCTGTGGAACTTTATAAACATGCATTTTATAATGAATAAGACAAGGCTACATGCAGAATCATGGCCACCAGGGCCTTTTGACGATGCAGTCTTTTTTAACATGGTTTGACAGCTTTCAAATAACATTCTTCTATAGGCTTTAAACTTTGTGCTTTGCTGTAAAACACAAGACTACATAACTCATGTACCAGGAGTACGATTATTTTCAAGCTCTCTGAGGTAATGACCCCCTGTAGCAGCAGCTGTTCAGAAAAAATTACCAGCTCAATTGTTATTTTAATCAGAGATAGTTTAGTAGTTAAAAGCAGTTATGCAACTTATAAAATTATATGACACCTCATCAGTAGCTTCTCTTCAGCACTCCTTCTTCCAAAAGTAAAACCATCCCAAAAAGTCATAGCTTTCCAAAGGACTTATTAGTAAAGCAGGGTGCTCAGTCATTCATAAAATATTCAAAGCCATTTATTAGTGCGGTTTCTGTGCTAGGAAAGGTAATGTTTAAATTTATGACAACTCTTATCAGCTCCAAGAGTGTGTCAAAATATCTGCTGGGACTTGCTGAGTATCCAATTTTTCTCTTTTAAGATCGGCTTTACCTAATCCAAGTAGCTTATACTGTGTCAAAAGCCAAGTTGGACTTTATGATTTTCCAGGGTAAGAGAAGCTCAGGTAGTTCACAGAGAGTAGTACATTCTCCTTTGCAAGGGACACAGAAGTGGAAGGAAATTGAGCCAAAGTTACTAACCTAGCTATGGTTTAGAAATTGTTCCACTTTTATTCCTAAGCTTATAGCACAATGCCATTTATTACCAACACAGTACAACAAAGATATGCTGACGAATTCTTTGAATGGATCCAATCAGCTATTTAAAATACACTTCTATTCTTTTCAACTTATTTTCAGACCTTTTGCGTGATTTCTTGACAGAGTGAGATTTTTATATTGTTATTTTTCCCTTTTACTACATATTTTTGAGACTCTAAAGACCAAGAAAACTATCCAAATTTTTACAAAGGTATCAAAAGGAGCTGCTTCATGACACAGATGGCAAATTGCCATCATTAAATCCACATATGTATCATGTGGACATAATTTCCCATCTGAAGATTTATGTTAATGAAAATATAATATGACATACAAGTCTTGCTTTTGAAATTTATTAAAAGTTAAAATCAGCTTTATAAGCAGTCAAATTAAAGTCTTCATTTTATTTTTTATTTCCTTTCAGTTTTATTGTCATTGTATTTCACCAAGTAATATAAACCACATTTTACCACTTCAACAATTATTTCAAATTTATAAGCCTTTCCCCTTGTTGTTCAACTTAAATGAAATTATAAGAATTTCTAGGTAGAAATGTGAAATTAAATACTTCAAGGACCAAATAATATGGTTTTTCTTTATATGAAAGTTTACATCCCATGAAGGATGAGACAGGAGGACTGCAGGTTCAAAGCCAGCCTCTGCAACTTAGTGAGGCTCTCAGCAACTTAGTGAGACCCTGTTTCCAAATAAAATAAAAATAGGTCTGGGGTGTAGCCCAGAGGTAGAAGGCCCCTGGGTTTCATCCCCAGTACCACAAAAAAAAAGTCTACATTCCTCATCTCTGCCATTTGAAAGAGGAAATATGACAACAGAATAGTCATATTAGCATAAAAAGGCTGGGTTAGATAATGCTTTTAAATAATTCCTTTGTAATCATAAAATGTTTTTGTATATGCCAGAAGGACACAGACTATTTAGATAGCTCGATAAGTCACCGAATTTTAAGAAGCAGTACCTTTCACTCCAGCTACTTCAATTTCTAGTCCCTACAAATTATGAGATATGTCGTGGGGTTACTAATAATTTAATAGAAATTATGTCATATCTATGGAATTTTAATGCAAGAAGATACGTTTATCTTCCCATGAAAGTATATTTTGTAAATGACTTTAAAGTTCTAAGTACTGAATATAATTAGCTATTATATGTATCTGTTATATTAACATGTTTTAATTGTCCTGATAAATGCTTTATAAGTTTACTTGCATAGAATATATAAATTTACTGGTTTAATAGTTATATGCTTGCCTGAAATATCAAAATGGATAATTTACCAGAAATTTTGAATAAATGGGCAATTTAAAATACTCCAAATTAGCCATAATGTGATATAAAATACTAAACATTATTTTATTGAATCAAATAGCAATTTATTCTATTAACTATTTCTTTTATTTCACAATGCACTGTCCTGTGGGATATAAACACTGTATTTCTAAGGGAAGGTTAATATTTTTCTATGCCTCATCAGTAGGTTGAAAAAGTATTAAAATGTTCATCAGATACTACAATGAGATGATTAAACTCATTTTCACATTTGATTGGGCCAAAGTTTGTCCAGGTAAACTACAAATGCATTAATACCCTCAGTGCTGCCAAATGCTGAATTATTAACATTGTCAGCTCCTCAGTTTCAGTTCATGCCCTACAGAGGAATTTTGTGAGATTCATCAAAACTCAGTCTAAGAACATGTTTACAAGCATACTGGAGCCATTTCTGGAACTTAAAATAAGGTAGCTCTTAACCAATGAAAACTGCAATCAAAGCCAGACTAAGGTTCATAAAGGTAAAAGGCCAATTTATAGTGATGGAAGCAAACAAAGCCAAGTGTTTGCCAACTCAACACATAGCGACTGAGATACCAGACAGGTGACTTAAAGTGGTTCCTCATTTGGCAAGATCAGCAGCATTATGTAAAATACCTATGGTTTTTATGTGTCAATGCAAGTATTCAAGAACCAAAAACAGTGATGAAAAGTAGCCCCCAAAGTATTATGGTTTATCACTTTATTCTGTTGACTACAAATTCTTTAATTCTCATAACCAAATACAGAGTTAGTTAACTGAAAGAGTCCTGAATCTTTCCTGCAGTGAAGAAATAAAAGATTGCTCTGTTTTCTGATTAGTTATGCTAGAACCAACCTTAAAGTTCCCATGTATGAAAAATAGTTTTGTGGGTAAGTGCACATTAACAGCAGTCTTTTATAAAATGAGGATCGAAAACATAATTATTTTTGAAAGTTAAAGGCTCTAAACATTACTTTATGCCTCATATCATTTCAATAATGAAAAGTTAAAATCAAAACTGATTTTATTACAGAATAAATAAACTAAATGAATGAAAATGCATTCAATACTGGAAAAACGGGATTTCTAATACTTATATTTTTATCTTTCATGCAATAATAGGTCTCTAACAAAAGAATCACTCCTGAAGAATATTGAATTGTGGTATTAAAATAGTTTATATGTGTATAAAGTTCAGCTAATAATCCCAATAGTTTTAAACACAAGTTAAACCTAGAACTTGTGAGAAACTTAGGAGTACAAGTTATGTAGGTCTTAGTATTGGACCACAAAAAATGTAATGCAATCCTAATTTGCCATAGATATAGAAAATAAATAGGAAAATCATTTACTCTCATATATATTATACCTGGACTCTTTACAAAGTAATGAGGGATCACAGAGTCCTTGAAGCATTTTTCTTTCCTCATCAGAAGGTAAAGAATTTCTAAATTTAAGAAACTAGTAGTTACTTGGGCCACTACTTACCAGACATAGAATAAATGTTCTCTATGCATCATATAATCTTCCCAACAACCAAATCCATTTTGCAGATGAGGGAATTGAGACTCACATAAGCTAAGTAATTGGTCCAGAGTCACACAAAGAGCAGAGATGAGAGTGAAGTCCTAGTGTACCTAATCCCAAGATTCATTTGTTTTTCCTGCTATAGTATACTTATAAAAGGGCCACATTATGTTTGTGTTTGTGCTATTCTGTACTACCTAGAATTCCCTTCTGCTGTAATCTATCCCCACAACTTTCTTCCAAGGCTTATCTACTTCAAAAAGTACTCTCTTAACACTTTAAAATCCTCTGTTAGAAGCCAGGCATGGTGGCACATGCCTATAACCCAGTACTTGGGAGGCTTGAGTCAGGAAGATTACAGGTTCAGAGCCAGCCTCAGCAATTTAGTCATAATGTTTCAAAATAAAAAATAAAAATGGCTGGGGCTGCAGCTTGGATGTAGAATGCCCCTGGGTTCAAATCCATACAAAAAAAAATCCACTATTACAGCAGTCCAAGTTATACTGATTCACACAAAATACACATTTATATAGTGCTACCACTGTGACCATTTATATTGCTGCATTGTACTGTAGGTATGACAAAATCATTTCATTGATACACTACAATATGTCTCTTCCATCTTTCATTTTATATACTTCTATACTCTCTTGTTGTGACAGGATTTTTATTATCATCATCATCATCATCATCATCATCATCATTATATGTTATCTACCTCAACCAACCACCTTTTGCTCTCATGCTGTTCTCTAGCACCACAAAATCTTCCCTCTCTGCTTTCATTTTGCTCAAATGTCCTCATACTCCTTAACCCCCTCTCTTTCCTTCCCTGTGAACAATTCTACTCCTGAAGAGTTCATAAAAGGTTTAAAAGACATTCTTAGTTTTTCATTTACAAAACAGATATCAAACTTACTATATGCTGCAAACTAGGGACTAGGGATAAATAGACATGATAGATCTTATTTGCCTAAAAGCTTACAGTCTGCCACAAAAGGCACACAAGTACACTAAAATTTGTAACACAGATTTTTTTTTTTTTTTGCGGTACCGGGGATTGAACCCAGGGGCATTCTACCTCCGTACTACACCCCCAGCCCTATTTTTTATACTTTATTTTGAAACCGGGTCTCACGAAGTTGCGGAGGGCCTCACTAAGTAGAGAGAGAGAGAGAAAGGGAGAGAGAGACAGAGAGAGCTGAGGCTGGCCGCGAACCCGGATTCTCCGGTCTCTGCCTCCCAAAGTACTGGGATTACAAGCATGCACCACCACGCCCGGCTTAGATTTTTAAATGTCATAATAAATGTATAAAAAAGTGATATGGAGCTGGGGGTGTAGCTCAGTGGTAGAGAACTTGTATAATTTGTGTGAGGCCCTAGGTTCAATCATCAGCATCACAAAAAAAAGTGATATGGGCATGAAAAAGAAAGAGTAGGAAGTCATTTGGGAGGCAGTAGTCCAAAAAGACTTCATATAAGAGGTGGTACATAAAATAAAGTTTCACTAATGAACAAGATGTAAGCAGAGAAACAGCAATAGTAATCATGTTTTATTGGATACTTTCTAATGTGAAATACTCTTAATATGATACATGACACCTTATAATAATATATAAAAGCAAAAGATGTTTGGTTGATATAGATAATATACAATAATAATGGTAATGTTGAGAATAATAATAAAGTTCCAGTGAAAGTGAGAGTGTAGAGGAGTATATAATGGAAGATGAGAGATTTATTTCACAATGTATCAATGAAACAATTTTGTGATACATTCAGCACAATAAAATAGTTTTAATTGCATTTCATTTGTTCATGGAGCTAAAATAGACTAAATGTATTAAGCAGAGAAATGAAATATATTTTAAAAAGACTCAAATTGAACTTATAGGGATAAAAATATAATATCTGAGATGAAAAATACACTGAGGAGAATGGGAAGCAGATTCAAAATTAAGCAGAATTTGAGGAAAAATAATCAAAAAATGAGCAGAGAATCAATGTACTATAGTACAACTTCAAGCTGCTCAATATACATGTGTAGTTACAATCTTAAAAAGAGAACATAAACAAAAAATTATTTTTGAAGAAATAATGGCTGAAATTTTTCTAGATACAATGAAATCCATAAGCCCATAGATCTGTGCATCTCAAAGAATCCCAAGTCCAAGAAACACTAAGAAAACTACACTAAGACACATGATAATAAAATTGCTTAAAACCAGTGATGAAGAGAAAATCTTAAAGGCAGCCAAAGGAAAATGACACATAACATACAGAAAAATATATATAAGAATTAAAGCAGACTGCTTTTTGAAAACAATGCAAGTCAAAAGATAATGAATCAAGCCGGGCATGGTGGCGCAGGCTTGTAATCCCAGTACTTTGGGAGGCGGAGACCAGAGGATCCGGGTTCGCGGCCAGCCTCAGCGCGCATGCGCGCGCGCACGATCGATCTCTCTCCTCTTTCTCTGTCTTTCTGTCTCTCTGTCTCTCTGTCTCCCTGTCTCTCTCTCTCTCTCTCTACCTAGTGAGGTCCTCCGCAACTTCGTGAGACTCGGTTTCAAAAATAAAGCATAAAAAAATAGGGCCGGGGGAGTAGCGCGGAGGTAGAACACCCCGGCGTTCAATCCCCGGTACCAAAAAAAAAAAAAAAAGATAATGAATCAGTATCGTTAATGTACTAAATGAAAAAAATCTATCTAAAATCTATACCAGTGAAATAAAGATTTTTTTTCAGAAATACAAACACCTTACCAGCTCAACAGCAAACATGTCCTATAGGAAATGTAAAATATATCCTTCAGGCAGAAGATTATGTTATCAAATGAAAATCTGAATCTACACAAAGGAATAAATCATGTTAAAAATGATAAATATATAGGTAAATATAGAAGAATGTGGGGGGTCTCCTTTTTTCTTTCTTGGATTTTTGCAGGTCTTCTGTTTCTTATTTTTAAATTTCTTTTAAAACCTATTGACTATTTAAAGCAAAATCACCATTTATTTTGAGGTTTATAACACATGTAGAAGTAATATGTATGACAATAGCACAAAGGCTGGGACAGAGAAATGGAAGTCTACTATTGTAAGATCTTATACTATATGTACAGTAGGATAATATTACTGGAAGTATAACTGTGATAAGCTGAATAGGGTTGCTATAAGTCCTAAAGCAACCAACAAAATGTAATAAAAAACAAAATTATAAGTGTAAACCAACAAAAGATTTAAAGAGGAATCATAAAAATTCTCAACAAATTGAGAGGATCATATATTGAAATTCAACCATGTTGATAATCACAGTAACCTAAACAATCTAAACATCCAAATTAAGAAGCAGCAATCATGATTCTGGATAAAAGCCTCAATTAATTAAAAAGTATCCATATTATACAAAGTATGCTCTCTGATAGCAGTGGAATTAATTGGAAAATACCCAAATTTTAAAAAAATAACACACTTATAAGTGAGCCATGAATTAAAGAATAAATCAAAACAGAAATTAGAAAGCATTTTGAACTGACCGAAAATGTAAACCCAATACATCAAAACTAATGGGATGCAGCTAAAGCAGTACCTAGAAGTAAATTTATAGCACTGACACTACTATTGAAAACTCAGTGATCTTAGTTTTCACCTTAACAAACTAGAAATAGAAAAAAAATTGAGCCCAAAGTTACAAAAAAAATAATAAAAATTAAAACAGAAACCAACAAAATAGAAAACATAAAAGTAATAGTAAACTTTGATAATTTTATAACCATTATCATATCAGAAATTAGAGAAATGGTACCACTAAATACTACAAATATGAAAAGGATACTAAGTGGATTTTATAAATAATTGCATGCCATTAAGTTCAACAGCTTAGATAAAATACACCAAAAGTACTTATCTTAGATGAAATAGATATTCTAAATAGGCTTATATGTAAGAAATTGAATTGTAGTTTAAAATATTCCCACAAGGAAAACTTCAAGCCCAGATGGCTTCATTGGTGAAGTCTTTTAAGGACTTAAGAAGAAATACTACCTATTGTACACAAATTCTTTCAGAAAATTTGAAGAGAAAAAAATGCATTCCAACTCATTCTATGAGCGTATAGTAATAATCAAGTTAGTAGCATTAATAAAAATAGACAAATCAATCAATGGAACAGAAGAGAGACTCCAGGAATAAACATACATATATGGTCAACTGGTTTTTGACTAAAATGCCAATGCAATTCAGTAGGGAAAAGACAATCGTTTCATCCAGTGGTACTAGAACAATCAGCAAGCCATAAGCAAAAAATTAATTAATTAATTCAAACCTTTTCTCACCACATATACAAAAATTAACTCTAAGCCAGGTAGGCGTGGTGATGTACACTTGTAATCCCACTACTTGGGAGGCTGAGACAAGAGGATTACATGTTCACAGCCAGCCTCAGCAACTTAGGGAGGCCCTCTATAACTTAGTGAGACCCTGTTTCAAAATAAAAAACAATATATGGCTAGGGGTATAGTTCAGAGGTAAAATGCCTCTGGGTTCAATCCCCAATATCAAAACAAACAAACAAAAAAACCTCTAAATTAATCATAGACCTAAACTAGAAAATAAAACTATAAAAAAGAATGCATGGAGGAAAACTTAGTGGACTTGAGTTTTTGAGATGTTTTCTTCAATGGGACACAAAAAGCATGAAATACAAAAACAAATAAAATAGTAAATTTACTGAGATCAAGAGGGATTTAAACATGGACAAGAGATACTTAGTATAGTCATTTCCACCTTACCTTTTCAAAAATTCAGTATTGTGACGAATGAAGCCAACAGGGAGAAAGAAACAAGATTTTCCTCCTTTCCCTCATATTTCCCACCACATATTGTCTTACCAGTCTTACTGATCCCTTGTATAAATCTTTCATCTCCTGTCTGAACTTTTGCAATAACCCTAACAAGCTGTTTCTCTAGTTCAAGTCTTTTTTCCCCTCTAATCAACTCTATCAACTACTGGATGAATTAATTCTTCAAAAGCAAGTCTCCCAGGAGGAGCCAGCCTCAGCTCTCAGCTCGCTCGCTCTCTCTCTCTCTCTCTCTCTCTCTCACTGTCTCTCTCTCTCTCTCTCTACTTAGTGAGGCCCTCCGCAACTTCGTGAGACCCGGTTTCAAAATAAAGTATAAAAAATAGGGCCGGGGGTGTAGCTCGGAGGTAGAACGCCCCTGGGTTCAATCCCCGGTACTGCAAAAAATAAAGATAGAAAGAAAGAATAAAAAAAATAGGGCTTGGGGTGGAGTTCGGAGGTAGAATGCCCCTGGGTTCAATCCCCAGTAGTGCAAAAAAAAAGAGCAAGTCTCCATATCTCTGGGTTATTTGGTTGCAATGCCCCCTATGCTCTATCAAATGCCTTAGCACAATATGACACAATGATATGATCATACTAAATTTTCCAACTATGCACATTCTATGCCCCAATCGAAGTGAACTTCTCATTGTGACCTATCTCATACTTACTACTTCCATTGTCTGCCCCATACTCATGCTCAGGCTATTGCCCTCACTGTCAGGATGCTCCTCTCTTTATCCCTTATTCCACTGGCAAAATTCTACCCAACTGTCAAAGAACATCAAAGTCTGCTTCCATTCAGGCGTGGTGGCACAAGCTTGTAATCCCAGTACTTAGGAGGCTGAGACAGGAGGATCACACGTTCACAGCCAGCCTCAGCTACATAGTGAGGCCCTCCACAACTTAGTGAGACCCGGTTTCAAAATAAAGGATAAGAAATACGGCTGGGGGTGTAGCTCGGAGGTGGAACACCCCAGGGTTCCATCCCTGGTTGGTACCACAAAAAAAAAAATAGTATTTAGAGGCCAAGTTGGAAGTTAGGTTGACCACTGATTATACCATCCAGAGTGAAGACCCTAACAGGGTCAGATCATTCCTTACTATGATGCTAACTTCCAAGTAAATCAGGCTGTTTCAAATGATATACTTCCATATGTCCAAAACTTCTGAATTGTAATTTGGTCCAAGTAAAGATGGTTATTGCTTCACTTCACAGAAATCTGTTTCTTGTACACTCTTGGGAGCCTATATAGAACACTTTGACTGCAAGATTTAAATATGTATCTATTCAGTGTATCTGGGAATAGCCATTTCCTGTTTGATCTAACCACATCTACAAAGCCTTACTGTTGTGCCTTCAAGACTACACAGCATTGCTGAAAACCAGATACAATGAGACCTTTCTGCACCATGAGATTGGTCAAAATTTGCATTTACTCTCATCATACTTACATTTCTTCCCTTCGTGGAAAGCAGAATAGGAAGATGGAGTAAAGCTCCTTTAAAAGGTGGCATCGCACTAGGAATAAAAATGGCCAATAGTACTATGCAAAAACACTGATGAAAACAAAAAAGTTTCTTAAAAATCATATCTATTAACAACAAAGAAAAAAGTCAAGAAGTAAAAATAAGTCACTGCTGAGGGACCAAACTAAGCCCCAATCTGCTAGGCTAAGGATTCCTTTGGTTAAGCCCATCCTCATTGATACATTTCTCCAGAAAAAAACTTCAACAGGGCAGGCATCAATCACACTGCTCATTACCAAAACCCAAATCAGCAGCACAAAGACCGAAGCTGAGGATCAATCTCAGAGAATGAAGAAAAGAAATGCACTCTTTTTGTGTATGAGAAAGAAATCCTAAAATTCCAGCGTATGATATCTGTTATTTCTGGAGTGAACTGCTAGCATAAGATGGTTGCAATATTCCTATAGGGTAAGAAAAAGATGAAGTAGGCCTTTCCCATAGCATTCAGTCTCAGACTAAAATATAATAGTTCTGAGATAGATATATTGGAAATTTTATCAGAGTAAATATATAACAGAATATTCTAAATGAAACCCTTCTAGGGTTAGAACAAACGGGTTCTGAGGTCAAATACGTTGTTTAAACCCCAGCTCTATCTTTTACTTCTTTTACTTCTTTTAAATCCCTTCTTCCTTATTTATATTTTTTTCTTGGTTTATTCGTTCTCTCAACAAATATATAATGGGAACCTACTATGTGTCAGGCATTGTGCTAGAAACTGGTATAGGTTTGAACAAAACAGTCATGGTCTCTGCCCTGATAGAGTTTTTAGTCTGGAGAAATAAATAAATGGTAAAGAAACATAAAAATTCATGATACATACCAATCATTTTAAGTGCTAAAAAGGCAAAAAAAAAAGAAATCATAACTAAGAGAAAATAACCAATGGCTGGAGAAAGTAAAGCATTTTATATGATTGTTGAAAGAATTAAAAACAACAATGTAAAAGTGCCTAGCATAATGCCTAGCACATGCAGGTGCTTAACACAAGCATCAGCCATTTTTCATTAACTTCTCTGTAGGAAGCATAGATCCCTGACTATTCCCTCTCGTTCCTCTCCTACCACAGAAACTGGGAAATGTTAGAGCACTGTTAGGTGCTATTGTGGGAGAATTCCCTCTAGACATTTTAAAATCACAGCACAGCTTGCCATTCTATCAGTTCTCTATGTAATCGTAACCTTAACCAAGTCACAACCCTCTTTCAGGCATATCTGAATTTCATCTCCTGCTGAGTATCCTTGTAATAATTTATAAACTTTACCCTTTTGGTACCATGGAATATTAATCCCAGTATCGCTACATCAAACTATACTCAAGAAACAACCAACATCAAGAACTGAGACTTAAGCCAGGAGTGCTGGTGCACACCTGTAATTGCAATACTTGGGAGGCTGAGACTCGAGGATTGCAGGTTCGCAGCCAGCCTCAGCAACTTAGTGAGGCCCTCCTCAACCTACTGAGATCCTGTTTCAAAATTAAAATTAAAATAGAGCTGGAGGTTATACCTCAGAGGTAAAATGCTCCTGGGTTCAATCTCTAATACCACCAAAGAGGAGGAAGGAGGGGACAACTGAGATGAAGTCATTCTATGTGGAAGAAATACCAGAGAAACACAACTAAGACTTCTCTAATGTATTGGAAGTGTATGGTCACATAGGCTATTACATTGTAGGAAATCTTTCTAAAAATTTTATAAATCTCCTTTTAGACCACAATTATTGCTCTATCCTATTCTTAGAGAGCAAACTTTCAACAACCTTAAAATTTGATAAATCCTAATTCAGGTTTAGTAAAACTTCTGGGCCAGTAAAGATTAAAACTTATTTCCTATTATCCTATCTTCATCACTTCACAATAATAAAACTAATCCCAACAGTTATTCAATTTCCTTTGATTGCACAAAATGGACTAAAGCACTCAGCTTTCATTAAAAGAAATCTGGACTCTTCAGTTTCTAATCAAAAAGGTGATTCTGCATACAATTTAAGAGATATGTGTCAGTTATTATCTTCACCTTGGCAAGCAGAATACAGACTAAAAATCTCTAAATAAAACAAAGAAATTTCAGAAGGAAGGGAAAAATGAATGAGGAATGAGGAGAAAACTGGAAGAAAGGAAAGAGAAAGGAAAGGAAAGGAAAGGAAAGGAAAGGAAAGGAAAGGAAAGGAAAGGAAAGAAGGAAAAGAAAGGAAAGGAAAGAAAGATTCCTTACTTTGCAGAAAAATGATTCCAAAGAGCCTTTCAACTCCCAAAACTAAATATAAAATATACCATATATGAAACTTAATTCACCTAATCCACCTAATTATTTGCTTTAGCAGATATAAGGATGCTTCTTGGTCACAGTTATAATGAATGAGAACTTCCTAGAGACCTCAAATATATAATATTAGACTGTGCTACATATATGATTATTTTCATATACATCTATGTGCTACATATATGATTATTTTCATATACATCTATATTAATCTTTATCTGAAGAAAGCAAAATTATTCTCATCAATTTTTCCATGGAGGCACATATATCCTAAAATTTCTACAGTTATACTTTAAAGGTCTTGATTTGAAATCAATAAAACAAATTAGGGGAAAATTTATTATAATTCCTTTTAGATTACTATTGTTTTAATCCAATTGTATTTCCACATCTTGAAAAACAGTCCTAAAATCCATTTTGTGATTCTACAAAAATCTCCTATTTCAATTATATCTTAATTCACATATTTCTCTCTCTTTTTCTCCTCTTCTCAATTACTTCAATGAAGTTAGAAGAACAAGTAAAGCATCCATTCATTCAACTATGTCTTCTCCTCAAAAAGCTCCCAGGCCCTCAAAATTGTCTGATACCTTCTGCTGTTCATACACATATTTTTCAAGTCTTAATTTTTTAGCCTTTTACCAGATGCTGCCTCTTTGCTATCTGTATTACAACTGCAAGTCCAGGAGGGGGGGAATCCCTCTAACTGGTCATAGAATCAACATAATCAGTGGATTCATATACTTCCATTACCAAGACAAATCCCAGAATGTTTCCATCCCTTAAAGCTGTCAGCCACTCAATGAATGTGCACTTACTCCTGACTCAGATATCAAATTATGGGAGAGCAATCTCATCTTAAAAATAATACATTCTGGGCCGGGTGCGGTGGCGCATGCTTGTAATCTCAGTACTTTGGGAGGCGGAGACCGGAGGATCCGGCTTCGCGGCCAGCCTCAGCGCTCTCTCTCTCTCTCTCTCTCTCTCTCTCTCTCTCTCTCCCCCCC
>PVJS01034109.1:0-21762 GCA_004027185.1 Glis glis | reverse complement strand
AAAGCCGGGCGTGGTGGCGCACGCTTGTAATCCCAGTACTTTGGGAGGCGGAGACCGGAGGATCCGGGTTCGCGGCCAGCCTCAGCTTGCTCTCTCTCTCTCTCTCTCTCTCTACCTGTCTCTCTCTCTCTCTCTGCTTAGTGAGGCCCTCCACAACTTCGTGAGACTCGGTTTCAAAATAAATTATAAAAAATAGGGCCGGGGGCGTAGCGCGGAGGTAGAACGCCCCTGGGTTCAATCCCCGGTACCGCAAAAAAAAAAATAAATAAATAAAATAAAGTATAAAAAATAGGGCCGGGGGTGTAGCGCAGAGGTAGAACGCCCCTGGGTTCAATCCCCGGTACCGAACAACAACAACAAAAAAAAGAAACAGAAAAAAGACTGAGACTTTGTTCTTTTCCCTCAACTAACTCTAAGTAATGATGCTAATGACTCAACATGGTCCAACTAGCATTTATTGAGCGTATGTTACATTAAATGTATGTGACATGTGAATCAGAGATGGACCTTAGCGGGTATGGTAAGAGTTTGCCAGGTGAATAAGAGAACATTATTCAAGGACAAAGAAAAAGTAAGAGCTAAGGTACCAAGGTGTCACTATGAAAGGTGTGGCCAGGTAAGAGTGAAGAGTAGAAAATAACTGGAGGAGGTAAGACCAGAAGAGCATTGTTTGGATTTTACTCTGGGGACACAAAGAACAACCAGCAAACCAGTAGTTAAGAGGATCTACAATGGAAAAAACAGAAACCAAAGGCAAAAGATTTTTTGTTTTTGTTTTTGTTTTTGTTTTATGTAGTGCTGGGGATTAAACCCAGGGGCATTCTATCTCTGAGCTATACCCCCAGCCCTTTTTATTTTTATTTCAAAACAGGGTCTCGCTAGGTTGATGAGAGTCTCACTACTTGCTGAGGCTGTTTTCAAACCTGTGATCCTCCTGTTTCAGTCTTCTAAGTACTGGGATTACAGGTATGTGCAATCAAGCCCAGCCAAGTCAAACATTTTAAAAGGAAGGAGGTAGAATGACATTTGATGGGACCATTGAAACCTTGGAGTCATGACTGTTGTTGCTAAGACTCCGAGGTCAAGAAAACATGGACAGCGTCAATGCCAGGGGTTTTGTGATGAGCAGAGTCTCTGGAGGAAAGGAAATCAAGGAAGGGAAAAATTCTGAGTTCAAAAGGGAGTCATTGGGTTATTAAACAGGATTAGTGTCACTTGGATTTCTAGCATTGGCCTAATTATGTTCAGTGGTGGCTTCTCAAGGAGTCCCTTCCCTCCAGAGGTGGAGGAGGAGGCAGGAGACAGAACAAGAGAGACAGCTCAGAGGCAGAACCTGGTGCAAGGAAAGGGAAAGTTGCTTTGGAAAAGTGAGGTCAACTCCCGCAGCACAAGGGCGCGTCAGAGTGAGCCCCGAGGAGACACAGTGGTGAGATGATATGCGTAGACTTTTGGCCACTTATTGGCTGAGTGGCCTCAGTCAAGTCTCACAGCAGTTCTGATGAGATTATTGAACTGGGCCAGTAGGCATGAGGATGGCACCAGAGTAAGTATAGAAAGATCTTAGCCCAGGAGCAAACAGGAAGTGGTCAAGAAGCAGATGCTTGAGTCTGCTAGTGGCCATGTCTACTGGCAAACCAGATGCTCAGTAAGAGAAATCACAGGAGATGAGTCCGAGAAGATGGAGGAAGTTGGCAGGCACCCTGGTAGGATCCACAGGGAAGGTCCTCATCCTGTATCTGCCTGGGGAGAGGAAAAAGAGCACTGAGTCCCATCCCCCTTGGTGACGGAAAGCAAGTGATTCCTTTATTTACATTAATCAGGGGCCGCATGAAGGTGGCATTTGTAAGATCATGGACTTAAAGAGTCAGAGGTCCCGCTCGCGACAGTCAGGAGGCATGGGTTCTCCAGGAAGAACTCTTTTTCTCTATCAGCTGCTGGTGCTCCCTAAGTGGATCTCTGGCCCACTTCTCTCAGTGACCTCTGCTCTTGGGGGTCTCAGTTAGATCTTTGAGTCCTGTCTGCCTTGGACTCTATTTTCATTAAAATCTGGCTGCCTCTCATCTTTGAAAAAGTAGCCAAAGTGCTGCCTGTGATATCTTGGTAGATAGCATAACATAGGAGAAAAAATAAAGGTATTAGAGGCAGACTGACTGCCTGCCCGCCCCTGTTGGCCTCTGTTTCCTTACCTGCAAAATGGGTATACTATGCATCCCAAGGATAAGCATGAGGACTGTCTTGAGGCGAGGTCATCAATAACTGCTGTACCCCTAACTCATCATCTCTGCCCCACTTTCCTCTGCATTTCCTCCGTTCAGGAATCCTGGGAGAGTGATGACATACCTTTTGTGTGATGGCAACATGTAGGCCTCTCTCTTCTCCTCCCATTTCCCAGGGTGCTGCAGAGGGTTTTGCACAGAAAATCAGTGCCAGTTAGTTTCACACACCTGCTGGAAGATTCTGAGGCGGTGCAGTCTAAGGAATGAGCCAATCACTGTGAGAACTGTAGAAGGGAGGGGCACTGCTGTTTTTAGAAATATCATCCCCTGACTGGTGTCCTCTGGATCTTTTATCATCTCTAGTCTCGTGGATACATGTACAGTTTAGAGTTTAGTTCTCCTTACCGCGGAGGTAGAACGCCCCTGGGTTCAATCCCCGGTACCGCACAAAAAAAAAGTGTTTAGAAGACTCCCTGGCCTCCTTTTACAGCAGGACTTTCTGCTCAAAGAAAGCACCCAGGGGCTTCTGCTCATAAGAGAACCCAGAAGCAAGCAGGGGAAACGAGTGTCCAGCAAACAGGAGACGCGCCTGCCCCAGGTGCTAGTGTGGAGAGCACCAGGCGTCATGGGGCCACCGGCTCTCTGGTACTTGGAGAGGGGAAGGCTGGAGGACAGGGCCACTCTCAGAGGTGGTCTTCTGCAAGGCTTCGAACCTTCACCTACCCTAAGGGTCTCGCGAAGTTGCCTAGGCTGGCCTCAGACATGCGATCCTCCTATCTCAGCCTCTGGAGTGCTGGAATTACTGGCATCCAACAGCATCCTGGGCTAGAGAGAACCTTTTTATTTGCAAAGCCTTTCTCATGAAAGGCCTCCAAGTACTATACATACACAGTCTGGATTCTTCCTCACATTAATGCCTTTAGGAAGGTGCAGATCGTATCTCCATTTTATGAAATGAGGAAACAGACCCAGAAAAGTTATGTAGATTCTTCCAGATTCTTCCAGATTCTTCCAGATTCTTTCAGTTGCTCCACCCCATGTGCACCATGCCAAGGGAGGACCAAGTGCATGCTCCTTTGGGAGGTGTGAAAGAGGCTGGGGAATGGCTCACCTGAGGTCACACAGCTACTTTGTTAGGACTAGGTTTAAACTCAGTTCTGATACCCAGTTTGGCCTGTGTACTACACGACTTCTCGCCTTCAGGGAGAGATTTTGAGCTGAGGAAAGCCCCAAGCAACTCAGTGTTTTTCCTGAGTATAAGAGGCAGTTGGGAGCTCTGGTTTGAGAAGAGGGGAAGTATGTTAAGATTTGCCTTGTTTAAAAATAGGAAGCTCTTCCCTCGGGAATGGAAAGATCCTTATATTTAGACAGAAGGGACCTAGTAGATAACCTAGCATACTATCCCTTTTTATTTTGGACCAGTGATGAACTTGCAGATTAGAAAAGACAAAGGCTTCTCAGGTCATGGTGCTAGACGCTGGTGTGACTGGGAGACGTCCCGACCCTCCTCCAAGGTTTGGAAATCAAAGAAAGGGAGAATCACTGTGTGCTGGAGCCGAGATGGAGGGGGCAATGCCCCAGGCTTGAACAGTTCATGGGGAACTGGAGGGGACAGGAAAACTGAGCATATTTTTTCTTGGATAATTCTGGCTTTCTCGCTTTCAAATACTCATATAGCTCTGCAACACTGCAGATGACACCATCCACTTTACATTTTGCTTAAAACCTTCTATATTCATTTCAAATATTTCAAAATGTCTCCAAGAGAGCTTCTCCTCCTTTATTTTCCTTTGCAAAGGAGAAGCATTCGACCATGCCACCGCAGAGCGCAAGCCAGGCCTTAATTCCTTGCCCTGCAGCGCCCCCTCAGGCCGTCAGGGGTGGTGCTGCCCATCTGGACTCAGCAGGAGCTCAGACCTGGGACTGCCATTGCTGATGGCAACATCGAAGCACATGCCACTGTCAAGATGCCCTAGGTCATTTCACAGCTGGAAAAAAGCCAGGTGTATAAGACAGGAGAAAAAGAATATTAAAAATGCCATAATTCTACCCTACCCCCACAGTATAAAGAATCAAACTTTTCCTAGTCAAAGAATAAACATGTCCTGATTCAAGAGCTCCCCTATGCGTTGCCCATAGCTATGGTACCTGTTGAACCAGAAGCCGGGAGGAGTGTAGGCAAAAGGTAGCTTTCATTGGGAATGAATGTCTAGTTTGAGAATACCCTGGGATTCTGCTGAATTGGGCATGAGGAAGTACAGGGACGCTTGGGAACGCTGTGCGTGGCCACTCACCAGGTGGAATGAAGGAGAGATGAGCTGTCCGGCTCTGGTACAGGTGTGGACACTCCGGAGGGATGGGTTGGTGGGCTCCAGGGGACTCTGCCACAGACCGCTTGGGGAGAGGGGTGGGGTCCATGCCTCTGCGGTACTCTCACCATGCCTGTAGGACAGCTGGCCTCTCCCAGCATTCTTGTTTTGCTTCAGTCGCCTTCTGCCTCTCGGGGGTCAGAGGCTCTGGCCAGCGCCTGACCCCAGCAGAGTTCTGGAGCCCCTAAATGTAAAGCCGTCTGTGTGTTGTGAGGATGGGAACCGTCAGGCCTGCAGCACCACCATCTCCACCTTGTACTAAGGGGCGGCGTCCTGTCCTATCCTCTGCAGGGCGCATGGACCCGACGCGGTGCTGATGGCGGAGGGCACCCCGCCCGCCGAGCTGACACAGTCGCAGATGCTGCACATCGCGCAGCAGATCGCCGCGGGCATGGTCTACCTGGCGTCCCAGCACTTCGTGCACCGCGACCTGGCCACCCGGAACTGCCTGGTGGGGGAGAACCTGCTGGTGAAAATCGGGGACTTTGGGATGTCCCGGGACGTGTACAGCACCGACTACTACAGGGTGAGTGGCCACATAGGCGAGACCTTTCCGGCGGACCCCTGTTGCATTCGCTTGCTTAGGCTACCTGAACAAAGTACCCAGAACTTTCTCTCTCACTGTTCTGGAGGCTGGGGTCCAAGATCAAGGTGGGAGCAGGCCTGATTCCTTCTGAGGCCTCTTCCCTTGTATGCAGGTGGCCATCTGCTTGCTGGGACCTCACATCCTATTATTTTGTGTGTGTGGGTACATGAGCCCCTGATGTCTCTCTTTGTGTCCAAATCTCTTCTTGTAAGGACAACAGTCAGATTGGAATAAGGCCAATCACCTCTTTAAAGTTCTATTTCCAAATACACTCACATTTTGGGATATGGGGGGTAAGATCTTCAACATATGAATGGGGGGCTGGGTACACAGTTCATGCCCCCCTGGCTTTCCCTGGCTTTCCAGAGCAGTGAGTGGCATCTCCAAGAGCAAAGGCCTACATGAGAGTTTCCAGGGGAGCCTGCGAGCTTAGGCGGAGGGGTTCCTAGAGACCACAAGGTTAAAGGATTTGGGGGTTTAGGTTTGATCTGTGAAATTTTTCTAGGGGCCTTTGCTCAAGGTTTGAACTATGAGGCATTAGTTCACAGGAATAATAGTACCCTAGTCCTTAGAAGTTTCCTCAGGGAGGCATCTTGGTTGAATGTGGCATAGCCAATGGCCTCGCTCCTGGCTGCTTCTGACTAGTCCCACACAGCCCATCGGGTGGCTGAGCGGTGGAGTTATGGACAGTGGTTCAAGTCTGCTAATTACTTGGAATTGGCCCCCTGACTATGTTAGGCTTGTTAACTGAGCTGCTAGAACTCAGGTATGAGAGACAGGCCATTTCTGGAGCCCTCCCGTGAAGGTTTGGGGTGCTGTTCGCCACCTCAGACCCTTCATTTGATTTTCTTGTTCATGTTGTTTGACCTTCCAGGGGAGTAGAAAGAAATTGGAAGGAGAGTTATACTGAGTGTGTTGTCTATGGCCTAAGAGGATAGACATAGAAGCTATCTTTCGCAGAGGGTGGGGTGGTAAAGATGGTGCTTCTCCTCACTTTGCTCTGCTCACAGTTATTCACGTCGGAGGAGATGCCTTCTGGCTTTGCTTCCTACACCATACCTGCAGCCTCGCTGACCTCCAGGGCCTCTGCCTGACCTCCAGGGCCTCTGCGTTTTAGCAGAGTCAACTTTGCTACAATTAGTCTTTGAAAATGAATCTATCGCCTAGCTCCACAGTCTTCTGTGAATTGTTTTGTGCCATTTCTTCACTTGTAGGCTTGATCACTGCTCACATTTTGTGTAGCAAGAAGGATTAGAGACCAAATTGACAGAGATCTTCTTGGATGTATTTTCAGGGGATAGGAGCACAGTCTCAATGTCAGATGTTCAAAATGGAGCTTGGAAACCCCTGTATTGAGTCTTGAAATGGTTAGCTCATCCCAGATATCTGATACTTGGGAGATATTTTACCTACCAATAGATGTATTTGCTTCATTAGTTAATTCTGCTTCTTTGGGGAGAGATAGGCATAGGGTATTTCTCAGTCTCAGGACACAAAGAAACACATGGGTGCATCTCTGAGGAAGAGCTTTGCTGAGCTTTATGAGTATCTCAGAGATAAACATGTGGCCCAAGCAACAGCTCCCTCCTTAGCAGTAAGTTAAAGGTTTCAAAGTACCTGGAAGAAAGTAAGTGCTCAATAAATGTTCCGATCTAACTATTACCCAAATAAATAAAGATACAGTTTATATCCACAGCCAAGACTGAACTACGTGGAACCCAACATCCTCCTCTGCAGGAATCTCTAGAAAAATAATTCAGAGAACAAATACAGAAAGTCTCAGCAATAAAAAGATGAATCACTCACCAAAAAGCACATGAAAATAGGCTTAACATCAGTAGTCATTAGGGAAATGCAAAGAAAAACTATAGTGAGATATCACTTCACCCCCACTGGGCTGGCTGTAATGAAAAGACAGAAATTAATATGGATTGGTGAGGTCACAGAGAAATTGAAAGTCTCATACTTTTGTGATGACAATGTAAAATGACGCAGCTGCTTTGGGAAAGAGTTTGGTGGTTCCTCAAAAGGTTCAACATGGCGTCATCATGTAACTCAGCAATCTACTCTTAGGTATGTGCCCAAGAGAACTGAAATTATATGCTCACACCAAAGTTTGTACCCATATGTTCATTGAAGCATTATTTACAATATCCAAGGATCAGAAACAACTTGTGCTCATCGACTGATTAACAGATATACAAAGTGTGGCAATTCATAGAATGAGATATTATTCAACAATACAAAGGTCCGACATACTGATTCGTCCTGCAGCATGGGTAAACCTTCAAAACATTATGCTAGATGAAAGAAGCCAGACACAAAAGGCCACGTATTGAGGGATTCTGGGTGCAAGGTTTCTTTTTGGAGTGACAAAAATGTTCCAGAATTATATAGTGGTGATGGTTGCACAACAATGTGAGTATACTAAAAAATAAAACACTGCATTGGACACTGGAAAGAGGTAAATATGGTATGTGAATTATAATCTCAAAAAAGAAAAAAAGCCTTGAAAAGGAAAATACCGGTAAAAGAGTGTTCATTGGGAACCTCAGGCGTTAATCTTGGTCATTTACACATTATATAATTTACACTGGCCTTTGCTGCCACCGTATTTTATTTTAAAAATAATTTTATTAGTGTATTGCCGCTTTACATCATAGTGAAGTTTGGAGTGATAGACTCATACATGCACATAGCTCTTGGTGTGCTTCCCTCTACATCACACCCCGCTCCCCCTCCTCCCTCCCCATCCATGTTAGTGAAATTGGTAGTAATACCTTCACATATTTTATTATCATTCATTAAAAAGAAAACCCTCCATTTAGGAGACAAGATCCCGAAGTACTTCCTGCCGAATTGATGGGAGGAAATAATGATTCCCAGCTCCTTTATTTGTTAACTGTTCCTGGAACTATCCCGGTCATTAAGAGATGTGCTTCAGATGTCACATTAATTTCATCTTCCCTGCCCCATGCTCATTACTCAGTTGTAGTTGCAGAGTTTTTAACGTTGTGTTTTTCTGTTTGCTTGGTTTTCTCCACTCAGCATGAGAAAAAGAAGCAGCCGTGCATTGGTCTCTGTTTCAGGTGGGGATAGGCTGAGGGAGGAGGCAAGGGGAAGGCAGATCTAAGACCTGAGAATCCATAGCAACCTAGGAAAACCAAGAAATGGTGGATTTTATTGTGCCTTCTCTAGAACTTTGACATGATGGTCCACCTTTCAGGTCCAGGAGCATATTGACAGGGATAGTTTTGCTTTTTGAAATAGCATACTAGTGGGGCCCATTCTGTTGAGTTTGTCAAGTGGACAAACAGAAGGTGTTGCTCAGTTATGCAAAAGAGCTCCGGGCATCTGTGGTGACCGTGTCCCAGAGCACTCTTGCTTTCACATGAGTTGTCCCCTGGTTGAATCATTGGTCAGCTTATCTCTAAACCCATCCCCATGATGGTGGCTCTTCATCGTCTGTCCCCATAGCTGGGGTCATGCGATCTCCTCATGGTTCAGGTTTCTTATCTGTCAGCACCTTCAGCAAGGTTTTTCTTCGTTATTTTCTTCCTCTCCTCTCCAGCAGTCTGCACTCAACTCCAAGGAGTGGAGCTACTGCAGCTGATATGGGCTGCTATCACCAGCATCAAAAAGTCTTTCTGCAACAGTAATGAGGGGGGAGTTTCATGGTAGCCTGTTATTTTGTAGAGAAGAATGATGATCAGGATGGAGTAGGCTTGACTGGGAAGTATCATGTCCCTCAGCTTTACAGAAGAACCAGTCCCACTGGAAGCCTGAGTTTTCTGCTCACGGTGGCTCGTGAGCGCCTTGTGGCATGGCCAGGGCTCTGTGCGATCCTTGTGGGAGGGCTGGTGGCAGCTGTTCCTCCGTCATGAGGGAGCTGGCGGCACCAGGAAGTGGCGGCCTTGAGGCTTCCACCCAGTTGCAGCTGAGCTAATTATACCCTCCCAGTGAAGGGAGAAATCGGAACACTACATTTGCATTGAAACCAGCCCGACATGGCGGGTCCAAAATTACTCTAGCATTGATGTTCTCTGAATTGTTTTAATTAGCAGCTCCGCAGTACCAGTCTTCTGTTTTGTTTTTTATTCCTTCCTTCCACTGGCAAAACCTGATATTTAGGAAACATCTGAACCAGATTCCTGTCACATTCTGCCTGTTGGAGACCCAGATCTTTCTCTACTTGGCTGTTACTGTGCCACTGTGGATCCACTGAAAGTTTTTTTTTTAAGTGTCCTTTGGTGATTTTCAATGTTGGAGTCTTAGGTGTGCTTAAAAGGAACGTGATCTGGTGTTGAGTGGAGAGTGCCCAAACATCTGAAATCTTAGCTTTCAAGTCTTGCTCTATCTTGGATTTTAGCTTTATGATGAGGTGATAAGAAATCTTATTTTTTAATTCATCTTCCATTTAAGAAAAGCAGAACAGGTTTGTGGTAAACATTTTTTTTAAGTACTGGGGATTGAACTCAGGGGCATTCTACCTCTGAGCTACATCCCCAGCCCTACTTTTTTTTTATTTTTTATTTTGAAACAGGGTCTCATTAAGTTGTGGAGGGCCTCACTAAGTAGCTGAGGCTGGCTGCGAACCTGTGATCCTCCTGTCTCAGCTTCCCAAGTACTGGGATTACAAGCGTGTGCCACCCTGCCCAACTTGTGGTAGACATTTATAGAAGCAAAGGAGTATAGGTAGCTAAGCAAGGCCATGATCTGAATCCTAAAGTGTTAAAATGATATCATGAACAAAGTCCAAGAAGTCATCGTTAGGTGCCCAATACCAGTTTATAATCTGCAGAGAGAAAAGAAAATAGGGTGTACTAAAAACCAGCTGATATAACAAGCAGCCGTTGAACTGATTTGAGCCCAAACACCTTGTCCCTCATGCTGCCACCCTGGAGTGAGAAAGTTGATGAACTAGAAAATAATGTCCTGACTACAGAAGGAAGAAGAAGGTTTAGATAATTTAAGAACTGAACAAGCAGATAAAAAAATAATCAAGAGCCGGGCGTGGTGGCGCATGCTTGTAATCCCAGTACTTGGGAGGCAGAGACCAGAGGATCCAGGTTCGCGGCCAGCCTCAGCTACTTAGTGAGGCCCTCCACAACTTTGTGAGACCCGGTTTCAAAATAAAGTATATATATATATACATATATATATATGTATATATATTTATATATGTATGTATATATTATATATTATTATATATTATTTATATATTTATATATATATATATATATATATATAAATAGGGCCAGGGGTGTAGCTTGGAGGTAGAACGCCCCTGGGTTCAATCCCTGGTTCTGCAAAAAAAAATAATAATCAAGAACTAACTATAATACCTCTGTCTTTAAAAAGAATATGTTTATTTTTAAGGACTATTTTTACGTAATGTGAACATTTCTAGAGAGGTTGGTAGGTAGACAGACAGATGGACTCATTCCAGAAATGTTTTCAGTGTCCTTGTAATGTTCCAATGCTGTTCCCTCAGTGAGGAACAGCATGAGGGGAAATTACAGTGTCACCTCCTCCCTCGCTTCCTACATGAAGAGTAATTGCTCACAAATCTGTGCTGTCACCATTTCATACAAACAGGCAATACAGTATAGAGCGTCTTGCATCGTGGAAACTGGCTCATATCGGTGTCTTTCTTACTAGTATGAGGGAAGATAGAGGACAAATCTTATACATCGTTGTGTCTGCACAAACTGGCACACTGCATGGAACACTGTAGGTGGCCAGGAAATGATTGTTGATAAGACACGCATTAGGAAAACTTCTTTTTTTTGTGCTAGGTATTTAACCCAGAGTGGAGCTATCATTGAACTACACCCCCAGTCCTTTTCATTTTTTTTTTATTTTGAAACACGGTTACGCTAAGTTACTGCACGCTGGCCTGGAACCTGAAATCCTTTGATCTCAGCCTCCCCTCCCAAGTAATGGGATTATAGGCGTGGGTCACTGTGCCTGGCTAGGAGAAACCTCTTTTTTTTTTTTTTTTTTGGCGGTACCGGGGATTGAACCCAGGGGCGTTCTACCTCCGCGCTACACCCCCGGCCCTATTTTTTTATACTTTATTTTGAAACCGGGTCTCACGAAGTTGCAGAGGGCCTCTCTAGGTAGAGAGAGAGAGAGAGAGAGAGAGAGAGAGAGCTGAGGCTGGCCGCGAACCCGGATCCTCCGGTCTCTGCCTCCCAAAGTACTGGGATTACAAGCGTGCGCCACCACGCCCGGCTGGAGAAACCTCTCTGAGTGTAGTTTTCAGCCCTGCAGATCAATCCAGAAGATGGTCAGGTTTGCATTTGGGTCTGGCTCTGAAGCTAAGAGCTCTGACTTGAGGGAGTAAAGCTAGCATCTAGAGACATTCTAATCTCAGACAGTTCCGTTGCAGTAAAGAGTCCAGGACTAAAACTCACTTCCATTGATTACTATAGTAGGAAGTATACCATGTCTAGAACACTTGAAATGAGACACTATGTTCATTTTAAGGGACAATTCAATCCCTTCCTGAAAGAGAGGTGTCCTTGTGTCATTAAGGCTCATTTGCATGTATCATTTCCTGGTTTTCTCTGCCACTATGTAGTACTTAGACAATGACCCTTAACTTTCGCATGAACAATTACAGACCTCGTTTGAGCTCTTTTGATTAAACTGGTCTCAGAAACATAAGAGGTTGTTTTGTTTTATGAAATCATCTTCAATCCATGCCGCAACACTTAGAGCACAGTTCAGAGGAACCTGTCTGCCGGGGAGAAATCAGAACATTGAGTTCAGACTAATTCTATATTAAACTGGATTTGCATAAATTGTTTCAAGATTCTAAATTGGTTTAATTCGTATTCATACTTCCCTAAGAATCTTTTACATGTGCTTTGGAGCTGAAGCAGGGTGAGTGTGAGAGTCCTCTCATTCATTCATTCATTCAACACGTATTTATGAAGCAACTACTGTGTGCCAGATTCTACAGTACATACAAAAGGCATCCAGATCAAAAAGAAGTAAAACAAGCACCTGGGCTCCTCTTGGACGTTGCAATACGATGAGATACATGATGTCATGCCCCCAAAAAAGAAGTTTTCCTACTCAACAATCTTACTCAAGAATCATTTCCTGGACACCTACATCATGTGGAGATACATGTCATGGGAACCCCCAAAGAGGAAGACTCCAGCCTACTGTGGGAAATCAGACTAGGATTCACAAAGACATGGCATTCGAGCTGGTGTTTAAGACAATATAGATTCCAAATTATTGTATTGGCAAGAAGTCCCTGTGTTAAGATGGGGAGGGAGGCACATAAAGTAGCATCTAAAGAGAGAGGGCAGGGCAGATATCACAGTGTGTGGTCAAGGAATGAAGACTCCTTCCCCATATGTCTGAGGCTCTGGAAGCAATTATCGGATTTCACAAGGGCCTATTGGTCAGGCCAAGGACCTCGGACTTCATCCTTTTGGCAGCCAATGGCAGGTTTTACTCTAGGGAATGACATATCAGATTGCGTTCAGATATGTCATCTGATATACGGAAACAGATCCTCCCAACAACAACCCCAACCCGTAGCTATTTGACTTACCTAGAGCAGCGTCTCTCAGACTGCACCCCTGAGCTGCCCGTGGCTGTGCCTCAGTAAGAGACCCATGGCCATAAGGTAAACAGTCCTCTTCCTTGCTGCAGACCTCCTTTTATCAAGAGCTACAGAAAGACGTGAAGCCAGTATGGATGAGCAGACGTGGAGATGCACTGTCCAGGTCCTCTACCCCACACACTTCCAAGCTGGTGAAGACTGTTAGTGAGCTAAACCTCCTTTGTTACTCTGGTCTTCTGAGTGTCTTATTCTTTTTTGAATACACTTTTATTGGTGCAATGTAATTATAAATGATCAGAGTGATATAATCAAATATGCACACAGCAGTTGCTGTCTTTTCCTCTGGGTCTCACCCTGCTAGCCACCTTCCCTGTACATGTTGGTGAGATTGGTAGTCATACCTTCATATATGGACGTAGCATTATTTGAACTGCTTCCTTCATCAGTCATCCTCTCCCCTTCCCCACCTCTCTCCCCTATCCTACTAGCCTTTCTCCTCTTTCATCTCAAGTCCTTTTTGTTTCTATTTTCTCTCTAGTTTTCACATATGAGAAAAACATATGACCCTTGACTTTGCAACTGGCTGATCTCATTTAGCATATTCTCTAGTTCTATCCATTTTCCTGAAAATGACATAATTTTGTTCTTCTTTATGGCTGAGTAGAATTCCATTGTGTGTACGTACCACATTTTTGTTATCCATTCACTTGTTGACAGACACCTAGGTTGGTTCCATAGCTTAGCTGTTGTGAATCGTGCTGCTACAAACATGGGTATGCGTGTATCACTGTAGTATTCTGACTTTAATTCTTTAGGAAAGATACCAAGGAGTGGTACAGCTTGATCGAATGGTGGATCCATTCCTAGTCTTTTTGAGGAACCTCCATATTGATCTCCATAGTGGCTGCACTAATTTAAAACCCCATTAACAGTGTATAAGAGTTCCTATTTACCCACATCCTGGCAAGAATTTATTATTGTTTGTATTCTCGATGATTGACATTTTAATTGTAGTTAGATGGAATCTCAGCATAGTGTTGACTTGCATTTCCCTGATTGCTAATGATGTTGAACATTTTTCATATATTTATTGACTATTTGTATTTCTTTTTTTGAGTGTCTATTCACTTCAATTGCCCATTTTTTAATTGTTTTTTGTGTTAAGTTTTTAAAGTTCTTTATATATTCTAGATATTAGTCCTCTCTCAGAGGAGTAGCTGGCAAAGGTATAATCTTTCCTAGAGCATCCCCTTTTTAAAGACTTCTTTTTATATCTCACTGTCCAGAAGTGGGTTGACACTAAGGGCTGAGCTCACTTGCCAGAGATCAATAATTTGTAACCAAAAGCCTCGATTTAGCTGGGATTCGATTAGAGGGAAAACGGAAATGAATGGCGCTGGGGTAACCAAGAAAATGATCTGTCATGCTGACCATAGGCATCATAATAGCCTTAATTTCTTTTTTTTCAATGAGTTCTTGCCTTTGAACGTTTTTTTAGAAAAACAAATTGAAATGACACATAATAATTGGTACTGGATTTCTCAGAGAGCAATCTTCACTTCTTTATAGGTAATGCTTCTTTTTTCTCTAGCTTCTTCTTTTTTTCTTTTTTTTTTTTTTTTTGCAGTACTGGGGATTGAACCCAGGGGCATTCTACCTCCGAGCTACACCCCCAGCCCTATTTTTTGGCCTTTATTTTGAAACAGGGTCTCACTAAGTTGTGGAGGGCCTAACTAAGTAGCTGAGGCTGGCCGCAAACCCAGATCCTCCAGTCTCAGCCTCCCAAGTACTGGGATTACAAGCGTGCGCCACCACACCCAGCTCTCTGGCTTCTTTTAAGATTCTCTTTTACCATTTTTGGGCAATTTTATTATGATATGCCTTGTTAGAATTTCATTCATATTTCTTGTGTTTGCATTCACTGGATTTCTTGAATTTATAGGTCTTGTAGTTTTCATTGGATAGGCCTTATAGTTTTCATTGGTTTAGAAAAATTGGGGACTATTATTTGTCAAATATTACTTCTGTTTCTCCCACAAAGGGACTCCAGTTTCACTTATATTAAGACACTTGATATTGTCACATGGCCCATTGAGTTTCTTTTGTAATTTTGGATTCTCTTTTCTCTGTTTCATTTTGGGAAGTTTCTATTGTTATGTCTTCAATTTCAGTAATCTTTTCTCCTGCCTAATTTTCCCATTCCTCCCATTTGGGGTATTTATTTCACCATTTGTAGTTTTTATTTCTAAAAGTTCAATATGAGTCTTTTATTATCCTTTATGTCTCTAGATAACTTTGTAAGCATCTGCAGTACAATTACAATATGTATTTCAGTGTATTTATCTGTAATTCTAACATCTGTATCAATTTTTAGTTGATGGAGTTTTCTCGTCATTATGGGTCATATTTTCTGTTCCTACATGTGCCTGGTTATTTTAGATTGGATGTCAGACATTGTGAGTTTACCTTATTGAATGCTGAATGTTTTTGCATATATATATATATATATATATTCATATATAATTATTTATTTTTTTGTGGTACTGGGGATTGAACGCAGGGGCGTTCTACCTCCGCGCTACACCCCCGGCCCTATTTTTTATACTTTATTTTGAAACTGGGTCTCACGAAGTTGCAGAGGGCCTCACTAAGGAGAGAGAGAGAGAGAGAGAGACAGGGAGAGAGAGCGAGAGAACTGAGGCTGGCCGCGAACCCAGATCCTCTGGTCCCCGCCTCCCAAAGTACTGGGATTACAAGCGTGCACCACCACGCCCGGCCTATATAATTATATATATAATATTTTGTACTGGGGATTGAACGCTGGGGCATTCTATCTCCGGGCTATACCTCTAGCCAGTTTTTATTTTTTATTTTGAAACAGAGTCTTGCTAAGTTGCTGAGGCTGGCCTTGAACCTGTAATACTCCTGTCTCAGCCTCCCAAATTACAGGATTATAGGTGTGTACCACAGTGCCTAGCTTGGTATTCCTATAAATATTTTTAAGGTTTGTTTTGGAATATAGTTATATTGCATAAGAATGTTTGGTCCCTTTGTGTGATGCTGTTGATTATTTTGCAGTACCAGAACAATGCAGACTTTAGGGCTGTTAATACACCACTACTGAGACATGATCCTACTGTGCACTCTACCACAATCCCCACCAGTTATGAAGTATCCATTCTGCTTCGTGGGAACCAGCACTATTCCTAGACCTGTGGGAGCACTGGGCACTCTTTTCTCAGGTCCTTTGGGTAGTTTTTCCAGCCATGGATAGTGTCCTCACATGCATGCCCTGATCCGTATTCAGCTCAGTATTCAAGGGGCACCCTCTGCAGGTCTTCAGAGGTCCCTCTGGGTGCAACTCCCTCTCCTCTGGGATTCTATCCTTTCAGCTCTAGTCACCTTGATCTCCCTAGACTCTCAGCTCTATCCTCAACCTAGGGAGCTTCTTGGTATCCACCTGGGTCCCTCTCTCTGTCTTTGTCAATGAATTAAGATTAGGCAATCACAAACTGGCTATGATGGTGCATGCCTCTAGTCTTGGGAGGCTGAGACAGGAGGATTACAGGTTTGAGGCCAGCCTCAGCAACTTAGCGAGACCTTCAGCAACTTAGTGAGACCCTTTCTTTTTCAAAAAATAAAATAAAATAAATAAGAAGGGCTGGGGGTGTGTATCTCAGAGGTACAGTGTCTCTGGGTTCAATCCCACCACACACACACACACACACACACACACACACACACACACACACACGTATATATCAATCCCCAGTACAACATATATGTATATATGTAACTCATCATGTTTGCTTCTTAGCTCTCGGGAATCACATCTTTCATTACCTTTATCTAGTGTCATGAAAACAGTCATGTATTAAGCCATTTTTTCGGTTGTTTCAGGTGAGAAAACACATCTCTTATCTGTTATTTCATTTTTCCTAGAAGCAAAAAATCAGTTGCCATCTCTCTTGGAGATGAATATGTCATTTCAAAAATCTATCAATGAGCTACTTATAATCTGCAGTAAAGAAAAACAAGTTCTTTCATCTCTTTAAAATAGCTACTTCCTGTGAAGGTTTTTCCCCCCTTTTAATTAAATAGCTTGCATTTACATAATACTTCTTCTACAATTAAAGTTTTCCTGCCTACACAAGATTATTACTTAAGTAGCAGAGTGGATGTTTTTCCATCTCCAGTGAGTATTGAGAGGAGGGAATTAACTTAGCCTACTTGTCACCTCTGAGAGATTCCCTAGGTTCAGAAAGTGAATGGATCAAGAAGGCATTGGGGCAATAATGTGTGGGCAGAATATTAATAACGCCCCAGCTGTTTCACGTTCTCCCACAGTCTTTGCCCTATAGCCAGGGGTCAGGGTTGGATGGATGAAATAGCTGGATGAATCCAGGATGGTACTGCATACATTGTTCTTGTCCATGCCTCTTCAGTATGCATATACTGAATAAGACATATCTGTTTTCCCTAAAGAAAATTACACATCTTCTGGGGAGAAGATGCAAAAATAAATCACTTTGATATCAGGCAGTGTGCTCTGTGTGGTAGAGAGCAGGGAGGAATCGATTTGTGGGAAGACTTGAGGTGAAATCCAGAAAGTTTATGGAAAAAAATTGAATTTTTCCTGGGCCTTAAAGAAAGAGTTACAGGCATGGTCATGAATGTTTGTACTCCCAATACTTGGGAGGCTGAGACAGGAGGATTGCAGGATCAAGGCCAACCTCAGCAACTTAGTGAGGCCCTCAGCAACTTAGCAAGGCCCTGTTTCAAAATAAAAAATAAAAAAGGGCCCCAGGTGTAGCTCAGAGGTAGAATGCTCCTGGGTTCAATCCCCAGTACCAAATATAAATAAATAAATAAATAAATAAATAAATAAATAAATGGAAGGAAGCAAGCCAAGCAGGTAGGGGTGTTTGTTAAGCTTAAAGACTGTTGCGTATGACTTAAGTTATAATCAAGGAAAGCTGTCCTGGTAACCAGTGCTGAGTGGGGAGAATGCAGATGTTCTCGTTTTAAACTCCAAATGCATGCAGTGTTAGGCACTTCTTGGCTTCTTACTGATCATGACAATTGCCTGAAAGGAGCTTCCAACAAAGGTCGTATAATATTCTTCTTGGAGGTCAGTCAAAATAAAGAGGCTGTCCAATGTCCTGGAATCTTCAGGATGGAAATGACTCCTAAGGCCAACCATGACTTGACTTCATCTCACGAGTCTCCACAACCCTGTTTACATTCTGTCCTCAAACCTCTGCTTGGTCTCTTTGTCTGCCTGCGAGGAACTCTAAGACCCCAAGATGCTGTCACCATGACCCAACCCAATTGAATTCACAGGAAGACATTCAAACCCCCAGTGCGGCAGCTTCCCTTGATCACCCCTTGGGTGGCCTGAGGATTTAGTAGCAGCATAAACTAGCCCGAGGAGGTAGTTCCACCTGCCAGACAAAAACAAATCCTAAACTGGGGTCTACTAGGAGAACCATCAAAGGTGCTTATGTGATCTGACCATGAGGACATTTCTAAAGTGCTTTTCATGCTAATGGAGTACTGTCTCACCTGTCTACAGACTTCTCTGGATAGGCTCCCAGGCTTGACTGCACATCTGGATGCCTTGGAATGTTTTGTTGTTTTGTTTGTTTGTTTGTTTGTTTTGTTTTTCAAAATCTTGATTCCTGGACCTTACCTTAGATATACTGACTCAGCATCTCAGGGAGAGGGAAAGTTTATATGACAGGTGGATATGTATATATACATATATGATTGAATCCAGGGGCATTCTGCCTCTGAGCTACACCTCCAGTCCCTGTTTATTTTTATTTTGAAACAGGGTCTCTCTAAGTTGCTAAGTGTCTCTTTAAGTTGCCAAAACTGGCCTTGAACCTGCAATCCTCCTGTCTCAGTCTCCCAAGTACTGAGATTACAGGTGTACACCATTGCTTCTGGCTGGAAATTTATATTTTGAATAAATTTCTTAGGTAAGTCTGATGTGTAGTCAAATGTAAGAACCATTATATTGGTCTTGCTCAGGAACATCTAAAGAAAACAACTAAGGATATTACATGGTTTTCTCTCTATGCTAAGATTCAAATGGTAACTTTATAACCAGTTTTAATTATCAAGCTTCAAAGATAGGATAGATAGGTGCTGTTAGGAATTCTCTCCCAAATATGACCTTTTGTTTTCTTATGAAGATGATATTATAAAATAATTAATGCATTTTCAGGACTTGAAATGGGAAAGCTCCTTTGAATTTTAATCACCAGCATTCAGTCATATCCTGCTCTATTCATTTTTCAATTAATTATATATATATTACATGTGTGATGACATATAAAAATTTTTTTAAAATTATGCAGTGCATCTTTAATTATTGAGCAATAAAATAATATTGGGGGAAAAACTTCCATTAGGCATAGAAGAGCGTGGCTACCCAGATTCACTGGACCCTAGCATTTTGCATGATCCCACGATCTCTCTCTCATGATCAGCTGGGTAATGAAATGCTCCTCCAGGGTCTCTTCTCTCATCCGGGGAGGTGAGCTTGGCTCTTTCGCTGGGTTAGGATTGCCCGCGATATCATGAGGATAGAGAGACAAGGATACACAGCAGGTTGAAAGTGACGCTTCTTGCCTCTGGAGGAGCCAACATTAGAATAGCAGCCCCTCCTGCCAGGCGCCAGAGCTGGTCTAGGCAGACCCCTGCTGGCCTCCTCTGTCACTACATGGTTGTACATCTGAGTGGGCGACTGGTGGGGGCCTCGCGCAGGAAAAGCAAGAAAAGGCTTGTGAGGAATCAAACAGCTTGTCAAGGTATCCTTGTGGGTGTCTGTATTGAAGTGTCACAGTATGAAGGCTTTTTATTAGCAGCTATTTTAGAATCCTAGCGCTGAAGTGGGACAGCTTCTTCCCTTACATGGCATTTCCAGGCTGGCTTCCTCCCTCGTAGCCCTCTCATAAGGGGGTGGAGAACATGACGCTGGGATCCTTTGACGGCGGAGCAGGGCTCTGTGGCCCACGCCCTCAGCCCTGGAGATAATTTGGTTCATTCACATGTTGCTGATGACGGGGATACGGCAGCGGAGGCTGAGAAGTGGAGACTCGTGCCTCGCCTTTGTGTAGAGCACACAGACCTTGCTGGGTTTCGAAAGGGTATGGAGGGATGGGCGCCCCAGGTTAAGGGCACAGAAGGAGTATTTACTCAAAGGGGGAATCGTAGGGGAGTGAAGTCCTTTACCAGTGTGTGTTCCTGCAGCTTCCATTCAGCAGCTGCTTAAATTTTTCCCAGCTCTTCTCTGGCAAGTAGTGAATTTCTTTTTGGAAAACGCATTAGACTTTATTGTAGGAAATAGTTGCGACCTGAAAAGACTCTTGTTAATGCTGCACAGGGTTGATGTTGAGTCTTGTAAAGAAAACTAACAAGTTTGGCCTCCTTTTCTATCTCAACTTTACATGTAACCATCTCGACCATCTTTTAATAATGAAAATGAGGAAATAATATTCAGGGAGGTGAAGTCGCTCTCCTGAGGTGCAGAGCTGGCATCCGAACCCCTGTTCTCCAAGGAAAAGTCCACACTCTTTCTGCTCTGAATCCTTCCCGATGTTCTTTGCGTTGCCCAGGCTCCTCTCGACTTGTGCCTGGGGGATGGAAAAGGTTTTGCCCGGTGTTTTCTCAGAGCTCAGCTCTTTGTGGTCATAACAGGTCCATGTGGAACAGAGGCTTACTATGCAGGACAAAGTTATACATTTTTTTCTGTTGGTCAGAGGAGGAAAAGGGATACTTGCTATTCAGAACTGTTACCTTTTAGATCAGAAAGGGACTTTAGGAATAGTCTGTCCACTTTGCTTTAAAGATAGGATCCGGACCTTTCATCCAACCTGGTAGCTCTCTAGCTATGGGTGCCAAATTGCCAAATCTGACTCATAAGCCAAGGAACACAGACCAGCAGACAAGGGACCTGGATCTATCCTCTCCTTCAGTGCATACGCAGTGCACAACTCATTTGATCAACTCTGAATCTTGCTTTTCATATTAGTAAAGTAGTGAAGAAGCATGTTCTGTCTGCTTGCTACTTAGTTCTGCCATGAAGCCCAATGGAAAGTATATAGTTACGCGTACTATTAGTCGGCGTTTGCATCTCCGTGACCAAGGTTTTGCATACCTGGCAAAACCAACTTAAAGAAGGAAAAGTTTATTTTGGTTCATGGTTTCAGAGGTTCAGTCCATAGTTGGCGGACTCCATGGCAGTAACATCATGGTGGCAGGGTGTGGCAGAGGAAAGCCACTCATGGCAGCCAGGAAGTAGAGAGAGGAAGGGACCAGGGGCAATATAGTCCCCCCACACCCACACTGACCTACCTCATCCAGCCAGGCTCTACCTGCCTATCCTTACCACCCAGCAAGTCTATTCAAATTATGAATCCATCATTAGATTTATCCACTGATGAGATTAGAGCCCTGATTCAATTCTTTCACCTCTAAATATTGTTGCATTGTCAACACATGAGCTTTTCTGGGGGACGCCTCATGTCCAAACCATAACAACGACTAAGTTATTGTTAATACTAGTATTGGCATTGGTGAATAGAGACAAGCAGAATCCTGCTACTACATTGGGGTCCCTCTGCCTTCTATGTTTGAAGGAATGTTCTCTCTGGTAAACACCCCTGAATTTAGAGATGTGTTCTCAGGAATGTGAGCACCATCTCAGATATTAGGAGTGATCCTAAGGTTCTGCTGCCGGGGTACATACGTTGCTCATCACACTTCCTTCTCTTCATGTTTTGTATGTCCCACTGGTGTTCTGCAAACACTCTTCATCCACTCTTGCCAACCCTCCCCAGCTACAGTGATGTTTATGAGGCCTTCAGGAACATAGGACGACTTGCCCAGGTCCCTGGCTTCCTGCTGATCTGTATTCTGTGTTTCTTCTACTATGTCCTTCAAGACAACTTTAGCTGCTACTACTAAAAGCACATTTTTTTTTTTTTTTTTTTT
>PVJS01034108.1:5897-21863 GCA_004027185.1 Glis glis | reverse complement strand
TTTTTTTATGGGACAAGATTGTGTGATTCTATTTGTGTAGGTTAATATGATCTACTGCCTCTTTCTATCCCCTCCCAAATAAAGTGAATCTTCCCATTGGATATGCTGAAGCTGTCTAGGTGAATAACAAAGGCAGGAGATTGATGGCTACCGCAGTGGCTGGAAGTTTGCCATTGTGAGCCTCAGACTCCTTCCCACCTTTAATTCTTCATGATTTTAAAAGATGGGTCATTTCACATATCCTGTTTTATTTATTTATTTATTTATTTATTTATTTATTTATTTATTTTGCAGTACCGGGGATTGAACCCAGGGGCATTCTACCTCCGCGCTACACCCCCGGCCCTATTTTTTACACTTTATTTTGAAACTGGGTCTCACGAAGTTGCAGAGGGCCTCACTAAGTAGAGAGAAAGAGAGATAGGGAGAGAGAGAGAGAGAGAGAGAGAGAGAGCTGAGGCTGGCCGCGAACCCGGATCCTCCGGTCTCTGCCTCCCAAAGTACTGGGATTAAAAGCATGCGCCACCACGCCCGGCTATTTTTTATTTTGAAACAGGGTCTCGCTAGGTTGCTGATGGTCTCACTAAGTTGCTGAGGCTGGCCTCGAACCTGTGACCCTCCTGTCTCAGACTCCCAAATACTGGGATTATAGGCATGTACCACCTCGCCTTGCAAGAACACACTTTTGAAAGATAATTGATTAAAGTTCCCATGCATTTTTATAATTTCAGGCATGTATTGATGCTCCATAATAAACCAAACCTGGATATTTAGCCAAAGGATATAATAATGTACAAATATTTATCTAAAAGAATGTTACTTATAATTTGTCCTTAATGGAGACAATTAGAAACATTCTACATGTTTGACGTGGGATTGCTTAAACAGATGAGCATAAGTCCATTTGATGTAGTACTAAATAGCCACTAAAAATATCTCAGAGCTGTATACATAAAGTCACCGGAAATGTTTACAGTATTACACTGAAAAAATAAAAGCCTAGTTGTGTTAGTAGAGGATTCTAATTTTAAGATTGAAAACTGATAAGCATTAAGATAATAGCAAGTGCCCGGTGGGGTAGCCGTAATCCAAGTACTTGGGAGGCTGAAACAGGAGGATCCCAAGTTTGAAGCCAGCCTCAGCAACTTAGTGAGAACCTGTTTCAAAATTAAAAAAAAAAAAAAAAGAAATAGGGCTGGGGGTGTAGCTCAGAGGTAGAATTCTCCTGGTTTCAATCTCCGTATAACACATACACACAAAAGTAATACATCTACGTTTTAAAACTGTTGTCTTTTGGGGTGATATTGTGGGTGATTTTATTGATTTTTAGGTCATTTTGGTGTTTGATTTCTCAACAATAGTCAGAATTTAATTTTGTAATATTAAAATGCATTTTAAAAATTGCTTTTAGGCCTATACTTTAAGTAATAGCACCTTTGATTGGCAGCATAGTTTCCTAAATTGCAAGGCTAAAAGGATAAGAAATAGTGTGATAATTATTAAGTGGATTATTTTTTCTGCTTCAAGAGAACAGGTGAATGTATATAGTTGATGTTTATTATAAGAATGTTTGGCTTATTTCTGTTTTATACAGATATTTTAATTTCTTTCAACAAACCACAAGTTTTTTTTTTTGAAAGAGATTAGCTCCTCTAAATGAGTTAAGATAAAAAAGTTTAGGTATAACAGCTTTCATTTGGTCGTTTATATAGAGACGTTTTGTTTTTAGATCGAGAATGCCAAAAAAATAGATATTGCTTTTATTAAGAAAACGAAATGAATGTGAAATCTAGCATAGACACTAAGTGATTAAATTAGAATGCACTAGAAAACAACAGTGGTTTTAAAAAGGCATTAATTCATCCACTCATTCATTTATTCTTTCATTAATTATACCTATCTTCTATTGAAATGTATTTGGAATTTAAAATACATATAATGAAGCATTTATAATATAGTTCTAAATGTAATGAAATAATTTAGGAATAATATTCTTACTATTTTCTACCTCATTTTAAACTAATTAAATCACACAACTAAAAGAAAAAGAACTAGCTATGCACTTATTTAAAATTGATTCTGTTAATAGCCTATCATAGGGCTTTGTTGTAAGGAAAATAATCCATTAGTTCCATTAGGATAGTGAACAATTTGGAGAATTTAAGGAATCAGATTATATCATGTATTAAAGTTATAAAATCTGTTTGAGTGCAGAGCTAGTTGATACGTAACATTATTTTTGGTATCACAGAGTTAAGATGGTAGATACTTTGCCAAAAAAAAAAGCTGTTGAATCAATTATTTCTCGTTTTATTATTTCCTAAGCAAATTTATTTTTGAAAAATCACTTTTATTAAGGATATGTCCACGTGGAAGAGGAAAATGAGATAAACGTTGTGAAATTTAGTCCTTTGATGTAGACCTTAAGAGTAAGGACAGTGATTAAAATGCACAGTGCGGACCGTGGACGTAGCTCCTAACTGATCACATCATGCCGTGATGGTGGTACAAGCAGAGACGGCCAGGGTGATGTCACTCTTGACGGCGGTTCACTTCATCTGTCATAGGTATACTTGGATAACGTGAGTAGTAGACCATTCATTAAATTTTAAAATTTATTAAATTATATATATACTCTCTGTATAAAAGCATATACATGATAAATTGTAACATTATAATTTAAAGTTTACATATTTTTAATTAAATTTAAAATATTTTGATATTTTGAAGCAAAATATTCATATCTGAGATAAAAATACAATGTAGTGTAAAGAAGGGAACTTAGTTAAGGGAAGAGAATATTCATGCAGTGGTCATCTATGTTAATATTTTGGCATGTTCCCTCATAAATGTCTCCTTCTCTCTGTCTCTGACCCTCTGTTTTTCTCAACATACAAACAAACACATCTTTATCAATTCATGTAAAAATTTAAGTAACTCAGATTAACCTAAATAAAATTATACTTCTTGATTTATATCTATATAGTATGTCAGGTGGTTAATTGTATCATATAATATCTCATACTATGGGATACTTAATACATAACTTTCCACTAAGAGGTTTAATATGTATAAAATATTCCATTATATGAATAAACTATAATTTAATTAACTATTTTAGTTTGATATTCAGGTTGTATTGAATGTTTTACTATTACACTTAAAAATCCCATGAACTTGTTTAGCCAAAATCTTTGTCTATTTCTTAATGATTGCTATGTTAAATTTTTGTGTGTATATAAATTTGTTTAAGCACATCTTCAGGGTCTAAAGTAATATTTTTCTTTTTCTTTTTTTTTTTTTTCCGATACCGGGGATTGAACGCAGGGGCGTTCTACCTCCGCGCTACGCCCCCGGCCCTATTTTTTATACTTTATTTTGAAACCGGGTCTCACGAAGTTGCAGAGGGCCTCACTAAGAGGAGAGAGAGAGAAAGACAGAGAGAGAGACAGACAGACAGCGAGAGTGCTGAGGCTGGCTGCGAACCCGGATCCTCCGGTCTCCGCCTCCCAAAGTACTGGGATTACAAGCGTGCGCCACCATGCCCGGCACATATTTTTCAATGAGGCATGACTAACATAGAGCATGTGTGAATCATTTTTAAGTGTACCTTAAGTAAAAGATAATGCTTCCTCATTTACATGTCCTTTGAACATGTGCTAAATGTTAGCACCTTTCTGGGTGGTAGAGATCTGTCTACTTTCACTATCCATTTACACTAATGCCAGTGAAATGGCTCTTGTTAATTCACTGTTAACTTATGTATTATACAATCTGATGGTGAATTTTCATTTTCTTTCTTGAGGATTCATTAACAGTATCTGATATACTTAAACCACTCTCGGAATACAGTCCTGTATTGGAGGCACAACTCTCTTGACTCTCCTCTTACTGCATTGGCTCATTCTTTGCTTATGTTTATTTTCCTGACCTACACAAATGACCTGAGGCTCATTCCACATTTCTCATCTCTATGGTACTCAAAGCCTCATTTACCCCTAGTGTTAAATTTCATCTATTCCCTAACAAGTGCCAAATTTATTTCTCCATCTCTCTTTCTCTAAACTGCAGATTTACGAGTCCAACTGCCTACTTGGCCTCTCCACTTGAGTGTCTAATAGACATTTCCAACTTAACATGTCCCAAGTTGAACTGTTGGTATCATACTCAACCACCAGAAAAATGAAGAAACAAACCTGCCTCTCAAGTTATTTCCCTCCCTTGATAAATGGCAATTTTATTTATCCAATTACTCTGTTCAAAACTCCGAAGCCACCACATTGTTTCTTCAACAAATAATGATTGAGCGATCATTATACTCCAGGCTGTACGTAAGTGCTGGGGCTCTATCAGTGGGGCATGCACATACATAGAGACATAATGGAGTTTCCATTCTAGTGAACCTGACTTCTGTCTCTCCCAGTCCCCATCGTTCCAGCAGTGAATTCTGTTGATTCTAACTTTCATAATTTATTGGAACCTGGCCACTTCCATAATCTCTATCCTTTTCTGTTGAGTGGAGGCATTTCCCTCTTTCTCCTGGATGAGGGCATTAGTCTTCTAACTGGTCTTCTTTGCTTCTATCTTGGCCTCGGTCAGTTCTCTTGTCAATACTGCCCCCAGAGTGATCCTTTCAAAACTGAAGGCATGTCACTCTTCAATTTAAAATCTCATTTCCCATTTCAAAATAAAATACAAGGTGCTTACCATGAACTTCTAGACCCATAGAAAGAACTCAGCTAGAAAGGGCTAGATGAAAGGGTGAATGGATACAACTTACAGGCCTGTGTACACAGCCCCCCAAAATAAGGTTTTCAAAACCAGGATCAAGCTTGTTATTGCAACGTAATGTGGTAGAGGAGGTAAACTGTGCGGATCCAACGATCCAAATATTTGACTGACAAATAGTCAATATAGGTTTTGATATTAAGACCAATCTGGTTAGTCATGGCCATGACTGCTCTAAGTAGAGGGAAAAAAAAATTCCCAAACTGAATCTTTACAGCAGGAAAGAATTTGATTTGACATAAAGGCTTTATTCTTACCCTCTCACCATCTTCTTTTATGTGGCATTGAAGAGCTATGAATTCAGATGCTCAAGTTATGATTCAATCTATCCATACAAAATTCTTGATTTATTTGAATCATATGTATCTACTGCCCAATAGTTACGCGTATCAGTCACTCCGTACCCACCTCATCTGTTACCGTTAACAGAAATCAGTTGACCAAGCTTGGCAAGCTACCCAGACTTTAATCCATAAGTGGAAACAAGGAAAAAAAAATCAATTCTTTTTGGTTTATATGTGTGAAATTAAAACACTTCTAGTTTAAAAACTCTGGGTTGGCTCAAAGAACTACACTTGCTATACTATCATTTTTTTTTAATAGAAATAGTTGTTACAACTTTCCTGTTAATGTGTTGATCGGTAGTGAATTTCACTTTGTGGTATTCAATATTAATTTTAGTAGCTAGCTCAGTGGCTTGCCTTACTAAGGGACTATTTGCTGCTTTCTTTCTTTTAAAAAATGGGAGCAATTATTTGTGCTTATGAGAGCAATGGGAGCCACCACGCACTAAAAATAGAAATTATGAAATTAGCCACAGGCAAATTACAGAGCAGGGACAAGTCCATGAGCATTTCCTCTCGCTGGCCTGCTGCTGACCTCCTCTTGAAGTGGACAGGCTATTTACTTGAATGGATGACAGATTGGAGAACCCCCTTCGGTTCCCTGGTTCCACGTCTCTCCAGCACAAAATGCCAATTGAGGGCAAAGTTTGATGCTGCGTTTCGGTTCTGGAGACAAACCTATTAGAACCATAGCTGAGAGCAGAAAATGCATGATGTCAGGGCCACTTGTTAAATTTGAGCCATAACCTTTGGAATGGGTGACAATTTTGTGGTTTTTAATTCCATTTTCAAGTCTTTGAACTATAAGCTGCTTCTGTGCAATGGTACTCTCAATTGTTATATTCAATGCGGGAAAATGGTTTAAATCGGGTAGTGTTATTTGTAATTACTACCCCAAAGACATATATTCATTCCCCCCAAAATATCCAACAACAACAAAAAAAATCTGATTCATCTTTGGAGAAGAGAAAGAGAAAAAAATAATACATTAGGGGAAAAGGCTGTAAGCAAAAATCACATTTTGTGATCAGATTCTCTGTTTTCTTGGCTGCTGTTGCCAAGGCATCTGTGATTATTATCCTTTTTGTATCGGGATGAATACATGGAAGCAAATAGAGCTTGCACTTAGCAAAATGAAATATAAGAATCGTTTGCGTGTAGGTGGAAAGGAAGTGATAGAGTTCAGAGGAACAGATGTTCTAAGAGTTATTAAAACTTCTCAAAATGAAATTTCATACCCTGTCTCTAATTACTGCCTTGCTCTTCTTATATCCTGACGAGTCAAACCTGTTAAAATTCTTGAGGAGAGTGAAGAGAAATGACACGTAGGGGCCAGAGCCACTTTCATTACACTGGTGACTTTCAGCCCAAGACACACTGACCCTCTCTTGAATCGATCATCTGTGGTCCCCAGAGCTGCCCACCAAAAATGCCAGAAAAGAGCATTTCTGGTTGCATGCTTTTCGCATTCTTCAAATGCATTATTAGAATTCCTTCTCTGCAAACCCCCTGCTACATCATTGTGCTTAAAATAAGTGCTTTTTGATTTGTTTGACTTTGTGTTTGCAAAACCCTAAAACTCGGATTCCATTTTCTCCTCCAGTACCAAGTTGCCCAAGCATGCGTTTTCTTTCCATGCAAAATTAGGCTTTCCGCACCCATAGATTGGGAGCTAAATGCTTCATATTTATTATCTTTAAGGTGCTGTGTTAATGAAAGAATTTTAATCATTGACATTGCTCTGTGAATTATGTATTACAAAAACCCCTGCTGGTGAGTTAGACAAAATTAACCTACTGTAAGGGGCATTAAAAAAAAATCACAGCTAATTAGTAAGCCAACAGGAACAAAGAGAATGTAAAACAAAGATGTCGAGAACGAGACGGTTAGGTAGAAGCCGCTGCCTCTCTTTCCCGCGCGGTTCTTTCTTTGATTTGGGCTACATCTGTTCCACTGCCTGCCATTGCTGGAATCGTCCTCCAATCTGATATGTTCCATTAGACTTGAGCATTTTTATGTTTTGTAATTAGTTTTCGAAGCTACAGTCTCTTCACTCTTTCAAACTGTGGAAATCCAAAGGCTCATAATAGAAAATGGAAGATATTTTTAAATGCTTTTAAATTATTTCCCAGGCGATCTATATTAGAGATGTAAGGCAATTCGCGGGGATTATAATGGGAAATGATTTCCAGCGCTTTTTTTCCCCCTCGAATCACTCTGTATGCTCATCATATGTCCTGGATCCATTCCTGTATTTTAAAGCACCCGAGCTTTGTCCAGGCTCCCTTCGGGTGCAGTCCCATGTGGAGCAGACAAAGACAGGCCTGGGCTTAAATCACAGGCCGCTGGCCTCCTCAGCGCCTCCTCACGCTGACATCCAAGGCCATGCATCACTCCGCTGGTGCAGGAGCTGGGAGGAGACAACTGACCCTGAGCGGCTGCCAGCCAGGGCCTCATGCTGGGCCCCATTTGTTTATAATTGCTCTTTCTAAGTTATAGGTGGAGATAAAGCAACCGAAATGGGGACGCGCAGAGGTAAGAGACAACCATAATGTCTATTTCAATTTTTCCCTGCTCAACGGAGGCCGTGAGCATTAAAAAGGATAAGACAGTTGCTTGACCTTTCCTTTTTCTCTGGATTATTTCTTTTTATTTTCTTCACATTCATTTTTCTCTCCTTACCAAACATCCAAGGCCACTGTCTTCCTAAGGAGACTGGTTTGTTGTTCCTTAGAGAAAGCGTCATTAATCTTCCTTCTTCCATCCCCCTGGTCTGCCGTTGGCGTAGCCTCCAACACTGGGATGATTTAAAACAAGAGCAAACTGAATACTTGTGCAAAAGTCTTGCCTTTTTTAGGAAAAAAGGAAATGGCCAAAAGAATCCTCAGCGAGGAAGAGTTGCTATGTTGAAAGGGACATAAAGTGCAGAAGGGTGCAGGGTGTTGGCAGTGACGTGTGAGCCCTTCCTGTGGGAATCTTGGCTCCTGCCACATCCAACTTTGAGCAGTAGCAGTATGTTTCACGTTCTTCTTTACTGCTTTTGCTGGGTTTAGAGAACTATTGCTCTAAATTTTAATTCAGATGGGTTTCTCCTATATTATAAGCTCAGTGAAAACAAGTTAAAATGCTGTAACAAATTTGAATGTTCTTGAGTCTAGGCAGAGGGTCCTCTTCCCTCACTTTCTATTTCTGTCTTCAGGGTTAGAGGAAAAAAGAGGCCCGAGGAAACTGCTTCTCCCTCCCACAGCCTCTCTACTGCTCTCTGCTGGGGTCCATCCTACTCTTGTTCCTGTTTATGGCAGTCACCTGGGGAACCCTTAGGGTCCAGATCACCCATTTTCTACCACACTCTAGTCCCTACAAAGGCTAACTATATGCCTCAGTTGGTTTTCTGTTGCTATAACTGAATACCACAGCCTGAGTAATTTATAAAGATAAAAGGTTTTCAGCTTACCCTCTAAAGGCTGGGAAGTTTAAGAGTTGGTGGCCATATCTGGTTTGGACCTACTTGCTAATAGGGACTCTCTGCATGGTCCCAAGGCAGAGCGGGACATCACATGGTGAGACAGAGTGCCCTAGCACAAGTTTCTCCTTTTCTTCTAATAAAGCCACAGCCCCACTGGATTACGGCTTCACCCTTCTGGTCTCATGTAGCTTTAGTTATTTCCCAAAGGTCCCACCTCCAAAAACGATGGTTGCATTAAGTGTTCACCTTAATACCTCACGATGGAGATTAGATTTCAGCGTGAGTTTTGGAGAGGATGTTCAAACCATAGCACCATAACCTACCCTTCCTCCAAACACCTGGCATTGTTCCAGTGAGACCTCTGTTTCATTACTAGCAAAACATTCTGCACTCTTGGCTTTATCTCTCAATGTTCTCATTATGAGTTTTTAAAGGAAATCATATTCTCTTCTGAGGACCCTCTCGCAGCAGCTCTTGCAGTCTCCCAGGACCTCCCCCCAGCCTGTTCTCACTGCATCCCCCACTCACTGCGAGGTGACATAGGTGCCCTTGCTCCTCTTGCCCCTTCCAGATCATTCTCCTTCCTCTCAATTCTGGAAACCTCAAGTGTGAGCTTAGTTTGTTAGAGGCTCCCCCTCGACGCTGGCATCAGTTGACTATGGGATACTTCTCCCTCTTTGCTTAATGACTTTCACTTCTAGCTCATGGCCACTCTTTCCAGCACTACCTCTAACTTTATGATTTCAGTCATGGCAATTTAATTATGCACAGAATTGATATTTCTAACACATGGCTCCTCAATTTCTTGGCCATCCTCTCCCTTCAGAATCTTTTTTTTTCTTTTTTTGGTGTGTGTGTATGGTACTAGGGATTGAACCCAGAGGCATTCTACTTCTGAGCCACACCCTTAGCTCTATTTTATTTTTTGAAACAGGGTCTCACTAAGTTGCTGAGGGCCTTGCTAAATTGCTGAGGCTGACCGTGAACCTGCAATCCTCCTGTCTCAGCCTCCCAAGTACTGGGATTACAGGTGTGTATCACCAAGCCCAACTCTCCTTTGAGAATTTTTACAGCCACCCAACTTTTGCCTCTCCCTTCTGAGGTCAGACAGTTAGAGGTTGGATCTCATCCTTATCCATCACAGCCTCTTCCCAGAGTCTGAATTTCACGTCTCATGTTCTCTGAACACCACTTCTTGTCCTTCCAGATGGCACCCTCTCTCTTTCCCATCCGTAGTGATTTGGCACCACAGTGACCTCTAATCCATTGGGATGATTGCTTTGCACTTTCCATACCAATCCAGTGTCCTCCGTGGCCTCCTTACACAACTTGACATCCTTTGTCAATCAACTATCATAAGCATATCTTGTGACGCTTCTCAACCCCTGCAGCCCCCACTCTTGTTTGTTGTATTTACAACAAAGAAATTTATTTATTTGAGAAAAGTGCAGCCTTGATTCTTCCCAACTCATTGCCTCCTTTATATTTATATTGCCTCCTTTAACTATATAGTTAGAGAAAAACATCAAATCATCTAGAATAGTTTCACCTCAAATTCATAACCAAGAACATCAAGCGGGCTTTTACTGCTGCCGAGTCATGGTGTTATATGTTTCTCCTGCATTCATTCCCCCACTTTCCTAGGTCATTCACATTTTCTTCTATCCTGTTTAATTAAATGATAATGTGTTACGCCATAGCTGACTCTTGGATGTTCACAGAGTATTCTGCTCTTTCCTGATAGCTCCACCACCTAATAACTCTAGGATCCTGGGCAAGTTGGTTAAAATCTCTGTTGGTTAAATCTCAAGTTGGTTAAAACTTCAACTTTCTTATCTATAAGATGAATATATTATACCTATATCATTGGAGTTTTGTGATTAATTGAAATAATGTCTGTAAAGTCCTGAACATACTATTCAACACATAGCTGGGGTCCAAAAATATTGGATTGTTGTGTTAGTCAGCTTTCCATTTCTATGACAAATACCTGAGATAAAACAACTTTAAGGAGGAAAGGAATTTTTTATTTTTTGGCTCATGATTTCAGAGGTTTCAGTCCATGGTTACTTGGTCCCATTCCTTTCGGCCTAGGGTATCACAGTACATCATGGGTCATGATGAGAAGGTTGGAGGAGGAGGTCTATTCACCTCAAGATGCCAAAGTGCCAGGGTAGCGAAAAGAGAGAGGGAGGGCTGGTGACTCAATATCCCCTTCAAAGACACATTCTGATAACCTGAATTCCTTCCACTAGCTGCCCCCCCCAAAAAAAGGTTCCTCTGCTTTGCAATAGTGACACAGGCTGGAGCCCAAGACTTTAATATGTGGGTTTCCAGGCAACACTTCCAAACCACAGCAATCATATTATTACATTTAATTTTTTTGGAGCCAGGAATTCCCTTTTCCTGCTTCTATAAATTCCCACTGATTTAAAACCAGTACACAAATGTTCCTTTCTTTTTGTCATACCTTCTGATTATCATAGCATCCTGCATAGGTCTTTTGCAGGAGTCATTACATTGCATTATAATTTTTTCTTCTATGTCTGGCTCCTCAGCTAAAATATCTCTTCCTTGATAACATTTTATATGTCTTATTTAAATTTGCCTCTGGATGCTCTAGCTTAGTGGTTGGCCAAAGAAAAAATGTGTGCTAACTGTGAGAATGAAAGAGTTAGTTAATACTTTTGGTAAAATACGATCCCCTCCCCTGTGTCTAGATATATTGCCCCAAATTGTTCTCAGGTAACAAATTACTTTTAGTGAGGAATTATTTGAAAACAAAGACCATAGTAGAATTTGAATCTTGTTCAACATCCATATGTAAAAATTGCATCCGATCAGTCCAGATAACTAAATGGGTATTAGCAATAGAGTATGTAATCCATTATCAGAGCTGAAGCCACTCCTTCCCCTGCGAACCCCCAGGCTACTCTCCATCGTAAGGAGCCCTGTCACAGGAGCCCAGCCGGGCTGTGTGTGCTGAGATGCCTTCCAGAGCTCAGAGGTTCCTTTGGTTTATTTTGCCACAGGTTTGACATGCAAAGGCCTAGGTTGCGTCCTGATGTAAACTCAGCTTCAGATTTCAACGTGAGAGGCATCTATCTCTCTTCCCTTTGGGGGTTCTGTGGGCTCTTCCCTTAAAAAATTTTCCTTCAAAGTTCTTCAGGATCATAAGATGCTAGAAAATTAAAGATTGGCTTTGAGGCTGGCTGGGAAAGGACTACCTGGCTGCTATTCTTTTTGATGAATTTGTCCTATAAATTTTTATCTTTATCTCTTTGAGACAATTACTTAACAGAAGGTGTATAAACAGATGTTATTGTGTGCATTTGACTGATGAAATATGAAAAAAAAATCTGAGGAGGTGTCTTGCTTTCCTGTAAAAGCGAGCTCTCCTCAGGTCTGGGGCTGGCTCTTCTAAAATCTTAATACACTTTTTACTCTGATTTGAATTTTCATCACTCGGGGCTTGGCTCAAGTAAGAAAGACCTACTATTTCAAGTTTATGTTTCGACATATCACTTTTTTAAGGGAAGATGGGAGAACAATGAACAAACTGTCTGGAGATGTTGTCACCACTTATAAACAGTTTTGCTGAAGGCATTACAAGGTGTGAAGACCTGTCAGCTGGGGGAAGATCTATTGGTCTCTGGTTTTCCAGCATCTGGGCAAGAAATGAGTGGCCAGTTGAAATCTCATACCATGCAAAATCGCATTCGATTTTTCATAGTTAGCTCACTCCTGTTCCCTTTGGAATGGAGAGTTCCTGCAGGGCCTTTCCCCACCCCCTACACGCCCAGCCTGACAGATCATCTGAAACTCTCTCAGGGCACTTCCTTACGGATGACACAAAGAAATATTATACCTGTAAAAATGCTAGTAGGGAATTGTACAAATATATGCATTAGTTTTGGAACTTAAATATATCGGGAAAGTTGCTGTGAAGACTTGAGTCTACAATTTTAAGATGTGTCTTTGTGGCTGATCAGTTAATCTGTTGTAGAATAGAAAAAAAAACAACAGGCAAAGTACAAGCAGCTCTTAAACAAGGCAGTCTTTTGTCACTTGTAAACTATTATTCTCTCCCATGAAACTAAAGTTTCTGTACAGTGAAATATAGGATGACAGTACTGCTAACACTGGACAGCAGAAATCCAGGGCTACAAAGCACAGACTTCGGACCAGTGGTATCTCCACTAATAAGAATAATTAGTAACCACTAATTTTTTTTTTTTTAGTACTGGGGATGGAACCCAGGGACATTCTACCTCTGAGCTACACCCCCAGCCCTATTTTTTACTCTTTATTTTGAAACAGGGTCTCACTAAGTTGGCGGAGGGCCTCACTAAGTAGCTGAGGCTGGCCGAGAACCTGGATCCTCCGGTCTCAGCTTCCCAAGTACTGGGATTACAAGCGTGCGCCACCACACCAGGCGAGTAACCACTATTTTTGACCAACTGTATTCTAAGTCCAGCCTCTGTGCAAAACATTTAAATACATAACATTTATCTCATGTAATCCTTCTAAGAACTCTGCGAGGTTGCTCTATTTTTACCATGTTACTGAAGTGGAAACTGAAATTGACAGAGGTTAAGTCACTCGCTAAAGTTGCTTAGAGGGTAAGGAAGTGTGATGTTCACCCAAAGCCTGATTTTCAGCCTCTTTTTCTCTTCCTGCTTCCCAAATCTGCAGATTACAAATCTGTCCTCAAAGCTACAGGTTAGATGTCCTATATGGCCAGAAAATAGACATAGAAGTCCAGAGAGTAGGTAGACTCATGATTATAGTGAGTTTTAAATTCAGCAAATGTCCAAACTGGACAAGTATGAATCACGTGCTGATCCCAAGCCGAGTAATATGCTCGACTCTGGATGAGAATAAGTGCTTAGGGGACGGAGAAGTTAGTCACTCAACCACTTCCTACTCTCAATCCTTGGCCACAGAACAAAATATATTCAGCTCTCCTTCCACCTCCAACCACCCACAAGCATGCATTCTATCCCTGACATTCTAAGCATTCATGTGGGTAGGAGGACTAGTTTGTTCTAGGTAATATTAGCTTACATCCATCATTTTGGTGTATTTTTTAACTTTAAAATAGTATATTTTTTAAATTATGCAAAATTACAATGAGATTACTAAATGTTGGAAGTTACCATAAAGCTTTGTATTAATCTGTACTTTCCAATTTCTTAAGCTAATTTGTTAATAGTTTCACAATAGGTAATAGTTTATATGCCGAGTCTTAGGTAGCAAACTTATTTTTGGAAGATCCTCCCCCCAAAAAGGACATTGGCTCATAGTTTCCATTTTGAGCAACTTTTTTTTCTTTTTTTATTTCATTTCATTTATTGGTGCATTGTAGTTATACATTTTGATAAGTGTCAGGGTATCAGAAGCATGCATGCACACATTGCTCATTTAGCCCTCCCTCAAATCCCACCCTATTCCCTCCCCCTTCTCTCCTTTCTGTGCTCAGCATAGTGATTGCTAAGTTTGTGTATATACATTGTGTGCATTAGTGTATTTCCCTCTTCCCCCCTCCCATCTCCCTCAGTTAGGTCACTTTCTTTGCTCAACTAAAGTTTTCTCCTTTTTTGTCTAGAGTCCCTTCTAAGTCCCATTCTCCCTAGCTTCCACATATTAGGGAGAACATCCGACTTTTCACTCTTTGTGACTGACTAATCTCATTTAGCATAATGTTCTCCAGTTCCCTCCATTTCCCTGCAAATGATGTAATTTTGTTCTTCTTTATGGCTGCGTAAAATTCCATTGTGTACATGTCCCATAGTCTTGTAATCCATTCATCTGTTGATGGGCATCTTGGCTGGTTCCAAAGTTTGGCAATTGTGAATTGTGCAGCTATAAACATAGATACACATGCATTAGTCTGGTAGTTTGGTTTCAGTCCTTTTGGGTAGATGCCTAGAAGTGGTATTGCTGGGTCATACGGTAGGTTCGTTCCCATTCTTCTGAGGATCCTCCTCACTGTTTTCCAAAGTGGTTGCACTAATTTGCAATTCCACCAACAGTGTAGTAGAGTTCCTACTTCTCCACATCTTTGCCAGCATTTGTTGTTGTTTGTGTTTTTAATGATTGCCATTCTAACTGGGGTTAGGTGAAATCTCAGGGTAGTTTTGATTTGCATCTCTCTGATTGCTAATGATGTTGAACATTTTTTCATACATTTATTGGCCATTTGTATTTCTTCTTCTGTGAAGTGTCTATTTAGTTCACTTGCCCATTTTTTGATTGGCTTATTTGTTTTATTAGTGGTGATTTTTTTAAGTTCTCTGTATATTCTAGATATTCGTCCTCTATCAGAGGAATATCTGGCAAAAATCTTCTCCCATTCTGTTGGCTGTCTGTTGAGGTTTTTGATTGTTTCCTTTGCTGCACAAAAGCTCTTCAGTTTAATGCAATCCCACATATTGATCCTCATTTTAATTTCCTGTGCCTTTGGGGTCTTGTTGAGGAAGTCTTTACCTGTGCCTATGTGTTGAAGTGTTGGACCTATGCCCTCTTCAAGTAGCTGCAAGATCTCTGGTCTGAATTCTAGGTCTTTGATCCATCTTGAATTGACTCTTGTACTAGGTGAGAAAGTGTGATTTATTTCTATTTTTCTGCATATGGTTAGCCAGTTTTGCCAGCACCATTTGTTGAAGAGGCTATCTTTTTCCAGTGGATGTTTTTAGTCCCTTTGTCAAAAATCAATTGGCTGTAGGTGTGTGGATTTGTTTTGGAGTCTTCTATTCTTCTCCATTGGTCTATGTGTCTGCTTTTGTGCCAATACCATGCTGTTTTTATTACTATGGCTTTGTAGTATAGTTTGAAGTCAGGTATTGTAATGCCTCCTGCATGGTTCTTGTTGCTGAGAACTACTTTGGCTATTCTGGGTTTTTTGTTGTTCCAAATGAATTCAAGAACTGATTTTTCTATGTCAGTGAAGAATGACTGGTAATTTAATGGGTATTGCATTGAATCTGTAGATCACTTTTGGACGAATGGCCATTTTGATGACATTTATTCTGCCTACCCAAGAGCATGGGAGATCTTTCCATCTTCTAAGGTCTTCTTCAATTTCTTTTTTCAGTGTTTTATAATTTTCCTTGTAGAGGTCTTTTACCTCCTTGGTTAGGTTTATTCCCAAGTATTTTATTGTTTTAGGGGATATCATGAGTGGAAATGTCTTCTGGATTTCTTTTTCAGTGGATTTATGGTTGGCATACAGAAAAGCTTCTGATTTTTTAAGATTGATTTTGTATCCAGACACTTTGCTGAATTTGTTGATCAGTTCTATGAGCCTTTTAGTTGAGTTTGTTGGATCTTCTAAGTATAATATCATGTCATCTGCAAATAGAGATA
>PVJS01034107.1:0-21764 GCA_004027185.1 Glis glis | reverse complement strand
ACCGGGTCTCACGAAGTTGCGGAGGGCCTCACTAAGGAGAGAGAGAGAGAGAGAGAGAGCTGAGGCTGGCCGTGAACCCGGATCCTCCGGTCTCCGCCTCCCAAAGTACTGGGATTACAAGCGTGCGCCACCACGCCCGGCTCGATATATAAGCTTTTGATATTTTATGTTCCTAAAATTTTGGATTATCTTTCATAGTTATATAATCATTTACCTAAAAGATAAATTTTTCAAATACACTTGTTTTTAAGTATATTTCACATTTTAGTGATCTACATAAGAAATCTAAAATAATTACTGTCTTAGTCATTTGGGCTGCTATACCTCAGACTGGGAAGATACTCCCAACAGAATATTATTTCTAACAGTTCCAGAGGTTGGGAAGCCCAAATGAATGTGCTAGCAGATTTGATGTTTGTGGGGGCCTGTTGCTCACATACGTGGCAAATTCATATGGGTGGAAGGGGCAAGGCAGCTGCTCCTTTCAGCCTTCACGAGGGCACATGCTTTAAAGAACCTTTTGAAAACATTTTATTCAAGTATATTAGATATACATTTGTAAGCATAAAGTGGAGTTCACAGACTTAACATATCCACTTAACTAGCACCCGGAAGAAGAAACAAAATATTACCAATGCCTAAGAAGTCTCTCATATCCCCCTTTAGTCACATTCTTCCAAAAAGATAACTACAAACCGGGCATGGTGGCACACTCCTGTAATCCCAGTATTTGGGAGACTGAGAGAAGGATTGCAGGTTCAAGGACAGCCTCAGTAAGTAGTGAGACTCTCATCAACCTAGCAAGACCCTGTTTCAAAATAAAATAGGGCTGGAGGTGTAGCTCGGAGGTAGAATGCCAAAGTACCAAAAAGAAAAAAGTACCAAAAAGAAAAAAGATAATCACAGATTAGCTTTGCTTAATTATGTGATTAACTTCTTTCACTCAATGTGTTGATAATCATTCACAGTGAGACTAACAATTGTCAATTATTCATTCTTTCTTATTTCATGGTATATCACAATTTCTGGGTAGTTTTCAATTTTAGTGTGTTATGAGAAGTCCTGCTAATTGAAACTTCGAGCATTCTCTTATGTTTCATGACTGATTACCAAGAAGAAATGTGATATAGGAATATATATTCAGACCAGTTATGAAATCTAGATACTCCGAAGAAAGTTGTCATCCTTCCCCAGATAATAAACATTTAAAAAACAACAAACTAGCTGACGTGGTGGCACACACCTGTAATCCCAGTATTTGGGAGGCTGAGACAGGAGGATCACAGGTTGGAGGCCAGTGTACAATAACTTAGTACTTCAAAATAAAAAATAAACTATGGCTGAGAATGTAGCTCAGTGGTAGAACTCCTCTGGGTTCAATCCTCAATGCGCACGCCCCCCCCACGCACACACACACAAACACACACAACAGTGAACCGAATAAATTAAGACATGTCAACATGTATGCTTTGCTGTGAACTTTTCCAGCTAAACTTTTTTACCCATTTTTTCCATTGGATTATCCAACCTTTTATTATTGATATGTATTCCTTCCTTCCTTCCTTTTCTTGGATTTAACCTCTGGTGTTTTACCTCCAAGCTACACCCCCAGCATTTATTTTATTTTATTTATTTATTGTTTGGTGCTGGGGATTGAACTCTGGGTCATTCAACCTCTGAGCTATACCTCCAGCTCCATTTTATTTTATTTATTTATTTTTGATACTGGGGATGGAACCCAGAGCCATTCTACCCCCAAGTTACATCCCCAACCCAATTTTATTTATTTATATATTTTTTTGGTACTGGGGGTTGAACCCAGGGGCCTTCTACCTCTGAGCTACATCCCCAGCCCTATTTTTTATTCTCTATTTTGAAACAGGGTCTCACTAAGTTGCGGAGGGCCTCACTAGTAGCTGAGGCTGGCTGGGAACCTGCGATCCTGCTTGTCTCAGCCACCCAAGTACTAGGATTACAAGCGAGCGCCACCACGCCGGCATTATTTATTTTTTTGTACTGAGGATTGAACCCAGGGGCATTCTACCTCCAAGCTACACCCCCAGCCCTTTTTTAAAAAAAGTTTTTTTGAAAGCCGGGCATGGTGGCGCACACTTGTAATCCCAGTACTTGGGAGACTGAGACAGGAGGATCTGGGTTCACCGCCAGCCTCAGCTACTTAGTGAGGCCCTCTGCAACTTAGTGAGACCCTGTTTCAAAATAAAGGATAAAAAAATAGGGCTGGGGGTGTAGTTCAGAGGTAGAATGCCCCCTGGGTTCAATCCCCAGTACTGCAAAAAAAAAAGTTTTTTTGAAACAGGGTCTTGGGAGGTTGATAAAGCTGTCCTTGAACCTACAATCCTCTCAGCCTCCCAAGTACTGGGATTATAGGCATGTACCACTGCCCAACTCTTTCTGTTAGTGTGTGTGTGTGTGTGTGTGTGTGTGCGCGCGCGCGCGCGCGCGCACGTGCACACGCTGGGGATTGAACCCAAGAACATTTTACCAGCCGGGCATGGTGGTGCACGCTTGTAATCCCAGTACTTGGGAGGCGGAGACCAGAGAATCCGGGTTCGTAGCCAGCCTCAGCTGCTTAGTGAGGCCCTCCGCAACTTCGTGAGACCCAGTTTCAAAATAAAGGATAAAAAATAGGGCTGGGGATGTAGCTCAGAGGTAGAATGCCCCTGGGTTCAATCCCCGGTACCACACACACACAAAAAAGAACATTTTACCTCTGAACTAAACCCCAGCCCTATTTTTTTTTTTTGATGGAACCCAGGGGCATTCAATCCCCAAACTACACCCCCAGCCCTATTTTTATTCTTTATTTTGAAACAGGGTCTCACTAAGGTGTGGAGGGCCTCACTAAGCAGCTGAGGCTAGCCACGAACTTGGATCCTCCCGTCTCAGCCTCCCAAGTACTAGGATTACAAGCGTGTGCCACCACGCCCGGCTCCCCAGCCCTATTTTATTTTTTATTTATTTTATTTTATTTTTTTGTGTGGGGATTGAACTCAGGGACATTCTACCTTCAAGCTACACCCCCAGCCCAATTTTATTTCTTATTTTGAAACAGGGTCTCGCTAGGTTAATGAGAGTCTCAATACTTGTTGAGGCTGTCCTTGAACCTGCTATCCTCCTGTCTCAGCTTCCCAAGTACTGGGATTACAAGTGTGCACCACCATGCCTTGCAATTATTTTTTATTTTGAAACAGAGTCTAAGTTGCAGAGGGCCTAACTAAGTAGCTGAGGCTGGCTGTGAACCTGCGATCCTCCTGTCTCAGCCTCCGAAATACTGGCATTACAAGTGTGTGCCACCATGCCCGGCTTCTTTCTGGTTTTTTTTTTTTTTTTTTGCGGTACTGTGGATTGAACCCAGGGGCATTCTTACCTCCGAGCTACACCCCCAGCCCTATTTTTTATTCTTTATTTTGAAACAGGGTCTCACTGAGTTGCGGAGGGACTCACTAAGTGGCTGAGGCTGGCCGCAAACCCGGATCCTCCAGTCTCAGCCTCCCAGGTACTGGGATTACAAGCATGCGCCACCATGCCTGGCATCTTTCTGTTTTTTTTGTTGAACAGATAGTCTTAATTTTTAATAGTCTAACTTATATTCTTTTGTGATCTATTTGTGAAATTTTTGCCTATCCTAAGGTCATCAAGGTACCTATATCTTCTTCTAAAATTTTCTTTTATCTTTCACTGTTTTCTATTCATCTAGAATAGATTTGTATTGTCTGCAATTGGAGTCCTGAGTTTTGTTTTTGTTTTTTGGTTTTTTTTTTTTTGCGGTACTAGGGATTGAACCCAGGGGCATTCTACTACCAAGCTACACCCCCAGCCCTATTTTTTATTCTCTATTTTGAAACAGGGTCTCACTTAGTTGTGGAGGGCCTCACTAAGGAGTTGAGGCTGACCGCGAACCTGCGATCCTCCTGTCTCAGCCTCCCAAGTGTGCCACCACACCAGGCTGAGATTGTACATTTTAAAGAAAATATTTGGACAAAGGCTATTTTTTGTTCTTGATATTAGGACAAATTTATCCTAAAAATACATTGTCATTACTATGTCAAAAACTTAACTTTGAGCCAGGCATGGTGGCGCACACTTGTGATCCCCAGTACTTTGGAGGCTGAGACAAGAAGGATTGTAGGTTCAAGGACAGTTCAGCAAGTAGTGAGACTCTCATCAACCTAGTGAAACCCTGTTTCAAAAATAAAATAGGACTGCGGGTGTAGCTTGGAGGTAGAATGCCCAGTGCCTCCCCACACATACACACAAAGCTTAACTATTATTTAAGATTACTGAGGCTGGGCGTGGTGGCGCACGCTTGTAATCCCAGTATTTTGGGAGGCAGAGACCGGAGGATCCGGGTTCCCGGCCAACCTCAGCACGCGCGATATCTCTCTCTCTCTCTCTCTTTCTCTCTCTCTCTCTCTACCTAGTTAGGCCCTCCACAACTTCGTGAGACCCGGTTTCAAAATAAAGCATTAAAAAAATAGGGCCAGGGGTGTAGCGCGGAGGTAGAACGCCCCCGCATTCAATCCCCGGTACCGCAAAAAAAAAAAAAGATTACTGAGATCATAATGGACACTGACACCTTGATTTGACGTGGTGATCTACTTGTATTAGTAAAAAATAAACATTTTCATTCTTGATTTGACAAAAGCAACAAAATATCTTTTCTCTCAATATAGGAAAAAATTATTCCATATTTATTACGACTAAGACAAATTAAGGATGAAACTCTTCAGGCTGCAGTTAGAGAAATCTTGGCCTTAATTGGTTATGTGGACCCAGTGAAAGGCAGAGGTATCCGAATCCTCACAATTGATGGTGGAGGAACAAGGTAAGGCTAGTAAAATGACTTCAAAGCTAGATTCCATTCAGCTTATAGATTTAAAAACATTAAAACCCCGAGTTGATATAATTGTACCCTTATAAAATCAAATTTCAAGATAAAACATGAAATTGTTTTTATTTACTTCTTTGAGGCTTAAGATTTACTGCAATATATACTTCAGTCACCTTTTATTTTTAATTGATCTAGTTTTTATATTTTAGTTTGAAATCTTTTCAGACATTTTGGTAGTTCAGGAACATAATCATTTTGGCAACATTTTATAACTTTAGCTTTCTTTTACTACATTTATGTTACCCATGTATGTCAGTCAACAGATTACTTAGTAAAGTGATAGAAGAGGATTCTGTAATAGTAACTTCTTGGTTCCCTGTGTTTTCCCTCACAAGTGCCAACTGTGGTGCTATACAAGAATAAATGCATTATTTGTTCAGAAGGAGATAATTTCACTATCAGTCTTTAGCCTTACTACTTTAATCTTAGTATGAAGGCACACTCTGAAACTCTAAATATTATTTTGTGGTGCCTAATTACCATTATGTTCTAGGGCTGACATGCCCCACACCTTGTATCGAGATTAGAAATTTCACTGATTTTGTATATTCTCTCAGGGTTAAGAATTGTCCATGTGGTATACTTGCTCTAAATTGGCCTATGTCACCTAGGCTATTTCATCTTTTCACATTCCTTCCTAAAACTGCATACTACCTTTGGCAAAAATCTAGAAATGAACAGAGTCAGCAGCATTAATTAATACACCCTAATGCTGAGGATTGTCTTAACTGAGTTTTTAAAAAAATGAATAAATAAAAGTGAGTTTAAAAATATGTCTAGTGGCTGGGAATGGTGGCGTACACTGTAATCCCAATCCTTGGGAGGCTGAGACAGGAGGATCACAGGTTCGCGACCAGCCTCAGCTACTTAGTAAGACCTCCACAACTTAATGAGACCCTGTTTCAAAATAAAGAGTAAAAAATAGGGCTGGGAATGTAGCTCAGAGGTAGAATGCCCCTGGGTTTATCCCCAGTTCTGCCCCCCCCCAAAAAATATATATATATACACACATATTCACACACACACATATATATGTCTAGTGAACTATATAAAACACAAATATATAGAAGCAAAGGTGAGCAACTGTATTGATAGAAGAAACCAATGTATGGCATCCCAAAGCTGGTGAGGGAGGGTTTTAAGTGTTTTCCAGAGTTGTGGTACATTTTAAAAATTTTGTCTTGATGCATCTTTGTATTCTAATTTAAAAAGATACTAATAAAGCCCGGTGTGGTGGCACATGCATGTAATCCTAGTACTTGGGAGGCTGAGACTGGAGGATCGCAGGTTCGTGGCCAGCCTCAGCTACTTAGTGAGGCCCTGTTTCAAAATAAAAAATTAAAAAATAGAGCTGAGGGTATAGCTCGGAGGTAGACTGCCCCTGAGTTCAATCCCCAGTATCGCTGAAAAATAAAAAAAAATAAAAAGATACTAATAGTTGGGCGTGGTGACCCACACCTGTAATTCTAGTACTTGGTAGACTGAGTCAGGAGGTTCCCAGGTTCACTGCCAGCCTCAGCAATTTAGCGAGGCTCTTTGCAACTTAGTAATACCCTGTTTGCAAATAAAAAATAAAATAGGGGGTGTAGCTCAGAGGCAGAATGCCGCTGGGTTCAGTCCCCAGTACCACATACACACACTCCCAAAAAAAGATACAAATGTAAATTATTATATGTGCTGCCATAGCACAGGTTTTATATATTTAGATACTGGATTTTCAAAAGAAATCCTAAAAATTTGGTCAGACAATTTTTACTGATACTAATTTATATTATTAGTTCTCATGTTAATATATAAGCTACAAAAAAAGCAATTTATAGACTTGTTTTATTCAATAGCTTGGATTAATTTTTCTTAAAACAGGAATTCCCATTTTGCGTTTAATCTTTTCTACAGGGGTGTGGTTGCTCTTCAGACACTGCGGAAGTTAGTTGAACTTACTCAGAAGCCAGTTCATCAGCTCTTTGATTACATTTGTGGTGTAAGCACAGGTAATGAATACTACACAGAAGCAGTGCCTTCTAGCATCAGTCGTGTGTTAAAGAGCATTAAGCATTTAGGCTTAAAATCATGGTCATTCTCTTTAGTTTCATATCCTGATGAAGAGTGATCCTTCAGTTTGCTTAATGAGCTTTTTAAAATATTTATTGTAAATAAGTTAACATTCAGAAATAGATTTTTTTTCTTTGTACTAAGAATTGAACCCAAGGGCATTCTACCTTGGACTATACCCTCAGACTTTATTTTTTATTTTGAAACAGGATCTTGCTAAGTTGCTGAGGCTGGCCTTGAACCTGAGATCCTCCTGTCTCAGCCTCCCAAGTACTGAGATTATAGGCGTGTACCACCACACCCAGCCAGAAATAGATTTTATTGTGCTTTCATAACATGTTCTCAATAAGCCACAGTGACAAGGACAAATTATTAATTACTGCTTTATGGTATATTCACCATAAAGCAGTGAGGTGGAAGTAAACTACGTACTCATGTTGTACATGAGCCAATAAGTAAAGATGAGTAAGATTTTACTTTGTTGTGAGGGGTATCTCTCAATAAGGGAATTCCTTCTGATATTTTATATGGTTGTTTGAAGCCAGAATTTAAAATAATAAATGTGAGAATCTGTGTTTTTAAAAAGCTTTTTTTTTTCTTCCATTATTGGGGATACCACTGAGCTACATCCCCAGCCCTTTATTCTTTGTTATTTTGAGACAGGGTCTCCCAGCTGTGCGTGGGCATGCCTGTAATTCCAGCACTTGGGATGCTGAGACAGGAGGATTGCTTGTTTGAAGCCAGTGTGCAGTCACTTGGGGAGACCCTGTTTCAAAATAATAAAAAAGAATGGGGGTGGGGAGCTCAGTGGTAGAATGCCCCTGGGTTCAAACCCCAGTACCAAAAGAAAGAAAAGAAAGATAGTGTCTTACTAAATTGCCCAGGCTGGCCTTAGCTTTGAATTTGGGATTCTCCCACCTCAGTCCTTTGGTATGCCACCACACCCAACTGAAAAGCTACTTTTAAATATTGTAAGCTGGGCGTGGTGGCGCATGTCTGTGATCCTAGTCCTTGGGAGGCTGAGACAGGAGGATTGCAGGTTCAAGGACAGCCTCAGCAAGTAGTAAGACTCATCAACCTAGCAAGACCCAGTTTCAAAATAAAAATAAAAAATAGGGCTGGGGGTGTAGCTCGGAGGTAGAATGCCCCTGGGTTCAATCCCCAGTACCATACACACACACAAAAAAACATTGTGCCAAGTATTGTAATCCCAGTACTTGGGAGGCCGAAACTGGAGGATCGTGGGTTCAGGAACTTAGTGAGGCTCTCAGCAACTTAGAGAGATACTGTCCCCAAATAGTTCCTGAGGTAGAATGCCTCTGGGTTCAATCCCCAGTGATAGATAGATGATAGATAGATAGATAGATAGATAGATAGATACATACATACATACATACATACATACATACATAGATAATAGATAGCAAAAGAGAGAGAAGAGAGAGGGAGGGAGGAAAGGAGGAAAGGTGGGTCTGGTGGTGTAGCTTGGAGGTGGAATGACCCTGGGCTCAATCCCCAGCACCACACACATAACACACAAAATATTGCTAGTTGGTATGTATCTAAAATTGTGGTTTTATGTTTGTATAGAAGAAATTCACAATTTAGGATGGTTATTACTATGTATTTTACTGTTTGACCTGATAATTTCTTACTTTACATTAGTTTACCCTTTGTAAATTTTTAATTCCTTTTTCTCACAATAGTAGTTCTAAAGATGACTACAAAAAAAACCTGATTTCTCTACATTATTAGTATTGAATGTAGCAACTATTCCCAAAGGACATGTTAATTGATGCTCAGTTGTCCAGACTAAATGATGAGAGCAGTTCCAGAGAAGAATCAAAAACAAAAGGAATCATTAGAAGAACTCACTGGAACCCTACCTCCTCAGGATGTTAACACATTTGAAAAATGTTGGATTAAGCCAGGCGTGGTGGCGCACGCTTGTAATCCCAGTACTTGGGAGGCTGAGATCAGAGAATCGCAGGTTCGCGGCCAGCCTCAGCTACTTCGTGAGGCCTCTGCAACTTAGCGAGACCCTGTTTCAAAATAAAGAATAAAGAATAGGGCTGGGGGTGGAGCTCGGAGGTAGAATGCCCCTGGGTTCAATCCCCAGTACCTCAAAAAAAAATGTTGGATTAAAGGTTAAACAGATTTCTTTGCAGAGAATCTTCTGAGTTGTTTTTAGTATTTAGTTAAAAATACATTGTGCCTTTCACCATAAGAAAATAATATACATCCCACATTGATTTAACTTGGAAACTTCTTAAAGTGACGTTTCCCCATGGCTAGGGTTCTTTGTTGTTGGGTTGTTTTGTGCTTTTGTTTTTGTTTTTTTTTTGGTTGTACCGAGGATTGAACCCAGGGGCATTCTACCTCCGGGCTACACCCCCAGCCCTATTTTTTATTCTTTATTTTGAAACAGGGTCTCACTAAGTTGCGGAGGGCCTCACTAAGTAGCTGAGGCTGGCCGTGAACCCTAATCCTCCTGTCTCAGCCTCCCAGGTACTGGGATTACAAGCGTGCACCACCACACCCGGTTGTTTTTGTTTTTGTTTTAATTTAATTTTATTTTATTTTATTTTGCAGTACTGGGGATTGAACCCAGGGGCATTCTACCTCCGCCGCTACACCCCTGGCCCTATTTTTTTTATACTTTATTTTGAAACCAGGCAGATCTCACAAAGTTGTGGAGGGCCTCACTAGGTAGAGAGAGAGAGAGAGAGAGAGAGAGAGAGACAGGGAGAAAGAGAGAGAGAGAGAGAGAGAGAGAGCGAGCTGAGGCTGGCCACAAACCCGGATCCTCCGGTCTCTGCCTCCCAAAGTACTGGGATTACAAGCGTGCGCCACCACGCCCGGCTTTTTTTTAAATTTTATCCTGACCATTTCTGTTAAATTTTGGAATGGTCCTAACAATTCAAGTATGTAAACATATTTAAAAGCTAGCTTCTTGCTTTAGCACCATTGTTAGGTGAAACAGTAAAGAGAACCTCACCACAGAGATTCATTTATGAAGTAGAATGTCAGTTTATGGAATATGTACATTTCTATATCTATCACAATGTATCTTTTCCATTGTGTCTTCTAGATTATACTGACCTTAACTTGTAGCATGGTGCTTTATCATTTTCTTTTCCTTCCCAATTTGTATCTTTCAAGTTTGTACCTGATTTTTATGTTAATATATATTTATGTTAAAAATACATAGGTAACGTGCTTACCAGTTCGATAAAAATAATTCATCTGTTCATCTTTATAGAAGTTATATCTAAAACTAAAGGAACTTCATTTTTAGCCAAATGCTTGTGTTAATTCGAATTTTTTTGTAAATTAGAAAAGAATTTCTATATAGTTATGTCATATAGTTTTAAAGCATAAGCTGTCTGATCTTTTACTGCAACAATACAATTGTAATAAAACACATAAAATGTGTAGAATACATTGATAGGATTTCTTTGTATTTTATTGCAATCTCAGGTTAAGCAGTGATGAGCAGGTCTTCGGCCTTTCGGGCTCTCACCCCATACCCAAAGCTTTCTCCTCCCTTTTCTCTTTAGTTCAGGCTTAGGCCAGTTAGACACACTAGATGGCAGTGTGTCCTACAGTTACAGCTAGTGTATGAAATCATCTATTTAAAAAGACATCCCAGAGTACTTAATATCTTTAATTTCATTGGTTCTAGAACCAGCCTGAAAGAGTAATTGGTTAATGAATCTGTGAGTTGTCAAATATACTGTATCACAGGACTAAAACAAAGTAGTTTATTAATGTTAGAAAGGCCTTTATCTACCATGGTATTTTATGTATTATTTAATTTGGTATAAACAAAATATGTCAATGTATTTTAAAATTACTATCATTACAATCTTGGAGTTTTATTTATTTAATATTATGGGGATCTGGGAAAGCCCTTTACATGTGTTATCACAGTACCAAGGACTCAAGTCTTAGTTATTACTATCCACTCTATGCAGGTGAGATGATTGGGGCTCTGAGAAGTTAAGTGATTTGTCCCAGTGACATAGCTAGAGAATATCAAAGCTAGAATGTAATCCCGGTCTATGACTCAGGAGATCTTAGAATCATAATTGCAGTAACATCAATATGATAAAAACTAAATTCTTTCTTTCAGGTGCCATATTAGCTTTCATGTTGGGTCTGTTTCATATGCCATTGGATGAATGTGAGGAACTTTATCGGAAACTAGGATCAGATGTATTTTCACAGAATGTCATTGTTGGAACTGTCAAAATGAGTTGGAGCCATGCATTTTATGACAGTCAAACATGGGAAAAGATTCTTAAGTAAGTTTTTTTTTTTTTTTTGTCTTTTTGGTACTAGGGATTGAACCCAGGGACATTCTACCTCTGAGCTATCCCCAGCCCCATTTTATTTTTGAAACAGGGTCTCAGTTCCTGAGGGCCTTGCTAAATTGCTGAGGTTGGCCTTGAACCTGTGATCCTGTCTCAGCCTCCCAAGTACTGGGATTACAGGCATGCGCCACCAGGCCTGACTTCATTGATATTTTTTGAAACATGTTTTGATGGTTGTTCACTATTATTCCCTTTTATGAACGTATTATTGTTTATTTAAAAATTTTTCTATGGCAAAGGATACTTAAGATATTTTTGGAGTTCAAACTAAAGTTTACATGGACATCCTGTATCTCTACTTAAATCTCTGATCATACCTTTTAGGGAAATTTCTAGAAGTGAAATTTTGGGTCAAAGGGTATACATATTTCAAAAATCTTGATATATATAGTGGAATTGTTCTTCAAAATAGTTATCCTAGGCCGGGCGTGGTGGCGCATGCTTGTAATCCCAGTACTTTGGGAGGCGGAGACCGGAGGATTGGGTTCGCGGCCAGCCTAAGTGCCCATGCGTGCGCGATCGATCGATGGATCGATCTCTCTCTCTCTCTCTCCCTCTCTGTCTCTCTGTCTCTCTCTTTCTACCTAGTGAGGCCCTCCGCAACTTCGTGAGACCCGGTTTCAAAAATAAAGCATTAAAAAATATAGGGCCGGGGGTGTAGCGCGGAGGTAGAACGCCCCTGCGTGCAATCCCTGGTACTGCAAAAAAAAAATAGTTATCCTAGCTTACTCATCTGCCAGCATCAATTTGTATTTCTATTTTATGAAATATTTATGGACACCGAACAATTTTTTTTGAAGTACTTGGGATTGATGGAAAACATTCTACCTCCAAGCTGGAACCCAGCCCTATATTTTTGTATTTTTTTTAATTTTATTTTTTTTGCAGTACTGGGGATTGAGCCCAGGGGCATTCTACTTCCAAGTTACACCCCAGTCCTATTTTTTTTGTGGTACGGGGATTGAACCCAGGGGCATTCTACCTCCGAGCTACACCCCTGGCCCTATTTTTTATACTTTATTTTGAAACTGGGTCTCACGAAGTTGTGGAGGGCCTCACTAAGTAGCTGAGGCTGGCCGCGAACCCGGATCCTCGGGTCTCAGCCTCCCAAGTACTGGGATTACAAGCATGCGCCCGGCTATTTTTTTTTTTTTTTTTGTGGTACCGGGGATTGAACCCAGGGGCGTTCTACCTCCGTGCTACACCCCCGGCCCTATTTTTTATACTTTATCTTGAAACTGTGTCTCACTAAGTTGTGGAGGGCTTCACTAAGTAGAGAGAGAGAGAGAGAGAGAGAGAGACAGGGAGAGAGAGAGCGAGCTGGGCCGCAAACCCGGATCCTCCGGTCTCTGCCTCCCAAAGTACTGGGACTACAAACGTGCACCGCCACGCCCGGCTTATTTTTTTGTATTTTTTATTTTGAAACAGGGTCTTGCTAAGTTGCTGAGGCTGGTCTCCAACCTGCTATCCTCTTGCCTAAGCCTCCCTTGTACTGGGATTATAGGTGTGCATCACCACACCCAGCCTAAACAATTTAATGTTATTTTTTTTTTGCAGTACCGGGGATTGAACCCAGGGGCGGTCCACTTCTGCGCTATGCCCCCGGACCTATTTTTTATGCTTTATTTTAAGACCGGGTCTCACGAAGTTGCGGAGGGCCTCACTAAGGAGAGAGAGAGAGAGAGAGCCGAGGCTGGTCGTGAACCCGGATCCTCCGGTCTCCGCCTCCCAAAGTACTGGGATTACAAGCGTGCGCCACCACGCCCAGCCAATTTAATGTTTAAAATATATAAGTTTGAGAGTTTTTGAAACTGGTGTTTCAATTTATGTCACTTTATTAGTGATTATTAGTGAGTTTGAACATTTTTTATCCAAACATTTGTTTGAATATTTTTTTGGTTACATTCTCAGTGAATTTTGAGAGCATAGTCTTTTCTCATTTTCTTATCAGGGTACTGCCCACTATACTGTAAATATATTAACCATCTATTGAAAAGGACTTTTTATTTAATCATTCTTAATGTGGAGGATTTAAAAATCTTGATGTAGCCACATCTCTAATGATTTCTAACTTCACTTTCATGTTTATAAAGTCTTTTCAACACTGAAAGCAGTCAAATATTTATATTATTTTCTAGTCCTAAGGTTTTATTACACTTATATTTAATTCTTAAGTCACCTAAATTTTATTTTGATGTATGTTGTAAGAGGGTCAGACTTTTTTCTCAAATATTAATTCACATGTCCCAGTACCACTACCAGGCATTTTTCCTTTTTTCCACTGATTTTATTTTATTTATTTGTTTGTTTATTTGTTATGGTTCTGGGGATGGAATCCCAGGGGCATTCTACCTCTGAGCTATACCCCCAGCCCCCCCCCCCCTTTTTGAGGTACTAGGGATGGAACCCAGGAGCATTCTACCTCCGATCTCCACCCCCAGCCCTATCTTTTGTTTTTATTTTTATTAATTAATTTATTTATTTATTGTGGTACTAGGGATTGAACCCAGCTACACCCCCAGCCCTATTTTTTATTCTTTATTTTTAAACAGGGTCTCACTAAGTTGCGGAGAGTCTCACTAAGTAGCTGAGACTGGTGGCGAATCTGCAATGTTACTGTCTCAGCCTCCCAAGTACTGGGATTACAAGCATGCGCCACCATGCCCATCTTTATTCTTTTATTTTGAATCAGGGTCTCACTAAGTTGCCATCCTCCTGTTTCAGCCTCCTAAGTACTGGGATTTCTAGTGTGCACAACCACACCCAGCTTATAATATGTTTTTAAATGAAATAACAAATCTTTTCCCTGTATTCTTCTTTTTAAAAATCCTGTTAGTGCCAGGCGTGGTGGCGCACACATGTAATCCCAGTACTTTGGGAGGCGGAGACCAGAGGATCCAGGTTCACGACCAGCCTCAGCTCTCTCGCTCTCTCTCTCTCTCTGTCTCTCTCTCTCTCTCTCTCTCTCTCTCTCTCTCTCTCCTTAGTGAGGCCCTCCGCAACTTCGTGAGACGTGGTTTCAAAATAAAGTATAAAAAAATAGGGCCGGGGGCGTAGCACGGAGGTAGAACGCCCCTGTGTTCAATCCCTGGTACTGCAAAAAAAAAAAAATTAAAAATCCTGTTAGCGATTTTCATAGTGAATCTTATGTTAACATTTATTACATAAAAAGTCCTACTGATATTTTGATGGGAATTAAGCAAAATGTATCAGTACATATTATCTTTCCAATTGTGAAATCTCCCCATCCTTGATTACAAATTTTAAAATGTTACTTATTTTCAGATGTTTTGTGTCTGTTTGAAAAAATAATTTCTATGGATTCTCATGAAATCATAATACTGTTTCTTTTTATAATAGCCTGATGTGGTGTCACACGCCTGTAATCCCAATACTTGAGAGACTGAGACATGAGGATGGCAGGTTCAACGCCAGCCTCAGCAACTTAGCAAGACTCTCAGCAACTTAGCAAGACCCTGATTCAAAATAAAAAATATAAAAAGGGATGGGGTATAGCTCAGAGGTAGAATGCCTCGGTCCAATCCCCAGCACCAATAGTAAATAAATAATAAATAAATAGATTTTATAATAAAAATTTTAAATCTTAGTTTAAAACCAACCTCTCTACTATGATTTTTTTTTCATTTTGTTACTCATGAGAGTATCTTTACATTTTTGTACCTTTGTTGTTTTTATTCTGAGACTTTTTTTTTGCGGTACTGGGGATTGAACCCAGGGACATTCTACCTCCGCACTACACCCCCAGCCCTATTTTTTATACTTTATTTTGAAACCGGGTCTCACCAAGTTGCGGAGGGCCTCACAAAGTAGAGAGAGAGAGAGACAGGGAGAGAGAGAGACAGGGAGAGAGAGAGAGAGCTGAGGCTGGCCGCGAACCCAGATCCTCCAGTCTCTGCCTCCCAAAGTACTGGGATTACAAGCGTGCGCCACCACGCCTGGCTGAGACTTATTTTTAATCACAGTATTGTTTCTTTCTCTGGGCCTTTGCTGCAGAACAAGCTACTCTAAAATTTAGTAGCTTAAAGCATGATGATTTAGTCTCACGATTCTGATTTGACTGGGCATTTCTTCCTTTTTTGCCTGAGCTCAGTTTTGCTACCAGCAACTGGTAGCTCAGCTACTGTGCCCAGGCCAGCTGGGTTTCTCTCTCTTTTTTTTTTTTTTTTTTTTTTTGCGGTACTGGGGATTGAACCCAGGGGCGTTTTACCTCTGAGCTACACCCCCAGCCCTATTTTTTATACTTTATTTTGAAACCGGGTCTCACGAAGTTGTGGAGGGCCTCACTAAATAGCTGAGGCTGGCCACGAACTCGGGTCCTCGGGTCTCTGCCTCCCAAGTACTGGTGTTACAAGTGTGCGCCACCATGCCCGGCTGGGTTTCTCTCTTCACATAGTCATTTCCACCCTGGGCTTCATATCTTCACCTCAGTCTCAAAGTTCCCAGAGGGCAAGCCTCTGTGCATAACCACTCATCAAGCCTTAGTTTAATGGCATGTTTGCTGATGTCCCATTGTCTGAAGCCACTGAGACCAAATGTCTGTGTGGGAAAGGACAATACACTAGGACACAGATACCAGGAAGTATATGATTCATTAGGGGCAATTATTGTTACAGTCTACCACACCTACCCTCCAGTTTTGTTTGTTTTCTTATGACCTTTTTTTGTCTCACTGTTGATTGAGAACACTTTTATGTTTTTTTCTTTTTCATGATAATGGTTGTGTATTGTTTTAGGGACACTTTTTGTGGGAGTAATGGGGATTGAACCCAGCGGAGTTCTACCTCTGAGCCACACCCCCAGCCCTATTTTTATTTTTTACTTTGAAACAGGGTCTCGCTAGGTTGCTGAGTCTCGCTACGTTGTCGAGGCTGTCCTCCAACCTGCAGTCCTCCTGTCTCAGCCTCCCAAGTACTGGGATTACGAGCATGAGCCTCCACGCCCGGCTGAGACACTATTTTTTAATTATAGCATCAGTAGAATGTAAGAATATTAAAGCTAGGCATGGTGGCACATGTCTCTAATCCTAGTACTTGGGAGGATCATAGGTTCAAGGCCAACCTCAGCATCTTAGTGAGGCCCTCAGCAAAATAATGCTGGGGATATAGTCCAGAGGTAGAATGTTCCTGGGTTTCATCCCCGGTACCACAAAATAAATAAATACAAATAAAGAACCTAAGAATACTGAGGATTCCCTCATATTTTGCCATAGCTCTGAAATAAACTATTGCCATTCCTTTCTCTTCAAATTTCTATTCATAACTTAATTCACTGAAGCATTTTAACTCCTTTAAACAAAAAGTAAATGTGAACTTTGCTTAAAAGTATGAAAGCAGCATGCTCTCAGGATTTCTGTTCCAATTATAGCAAGAGTTCTGTGAAAAGCTAAAGACCCTCAGAAGAGTAAAATGGCATTGATCTTCACGTGGAAAAAATGTATAGGTCAGGTTGGGAAAATCAAGGATCTTACCATTTTGGAAAGCATAAGACTAGTATTTTACACTAATGTTCATAAGAGCTTGTAAAGGGTAGATCACTAAGCAATTTGTAAATACTACATTTATGTGAAACTCACTGACATTCTAGTTCAGAAACATTAGTTTTATTTGAAAATGTCATTAGAAAAATGACTATACTCATGAAGATTTTTTTTTTTTTGTGGTACCAGGGATTGAACCCAGGGGCATTCTACCTCCGGGCTATACCCCAGCCCTACTTTTTATTCTTTATTTTGAAACCAGGTCTCACTAAGTTGTGGAGGCCTCACTAAGTAGCTGAGGCTGGCTGTGAACCCGGATCCTCCCGTCTCAGCCTCACTAGTACTGGAATTACAAGTGTGCACCACCACGCCCAGCTCTCATGAAGATTTTTAAAACCATAGTCTTTATATTCAATGCACAGAAAGAATAAGCTTTAAGTCTGAAAAAAGTCTGCATTGAAGTTAAATTCCCATAGGATGGTATTGTAAAAATTGGTGCCCAAGGACAATTTCTATAATGTTGCAGTAATTCAAATACCAACTCAGATATTTTTGAAAGTAATTTTTATGATATTAGCTCTGTATTACCTACTAAAGCAAGTTTAATATCTTGACCTGTTTTGTAGGAAATTATAGTCTGTGCATGCTCCTACAGTCTTACCTCAATGCAACTTCTTTATTCTGTCAATGGGACCCTGAAAATAGTAGATTTATTTTGCTCTTTCTTTGCCCTATATATGTGCTGATTTTCAGTATGTTACCATCTTTCAGTGTCTTTCTCACATTTTACTTCCATGCATCTTTCTCAGTTACTGCAACCCATATTGATTTCTCCACCTCAGAACTATACTTACAATTGAATCAGAGATTAATATATAACCACATGTTGTTTCATGTGCATTAATTGGATTATAAGCCTCTTAGAGGAGATTGTTATACTTCTTTTTGTCCCTCATAGCACTTTGACAAAGCCAGAGGCAAACAGTAATTTTGAGTGTATGTTTTCTATTCTTAAGAAAGAAAATCATTTTGATATAATTTATTTCTTCTCATTTTATAAAGGGATAGAATGGGTTCTGCACTAATGATTGAAACAGCAAGAAACCCCACATGTCCTAAGGTAAGTTTAGAGTCCCTTAAATATAATGCTTAGCTGTAACAAGATCTGGTGAAAGCCGGGCGTGGTGGCGCACGCTTGTAATCCCAGTACTTTGGGAGGCGGAGACCGGAGGATCCGGGTTCGCGGCCAGCCTCAGCGCTCGCACGCTCGCTCTCTCTCTCTCTCTCTCTCTCTCCACTTAGTGAGGCCCTCCGCAACTTCATGAGACCTGGTTTCAAAATAAAGTATAAAAAATAGGGCCGGGGGCGTACTGCAGAGGTAGAACGCCCCTGCGTTCAATCCCCGGTACCGCAAAAAAAAAAAAAAGATCTGGTGAAAGCAGTTATGCTGGGGACTCTATAAAGGTGAAACATTGTTAGGAGTCTCAGCTAATAGATTTTAGTAATTCCTTGTATATTGGGTCATTCGATGAAGATACATGATATAAACATTTGATATTTTTTTTTTCAGTAAAAGTATAACAAAAGTTTAAGAGCATCTAAGTCTGGAACTTAAAATAAGGGAGAATTAGTGTATCATTATTTTAATCAAGTCTAGTGATGTAAGGAAAATTACAGCATTTCCTCCTCTAGAGTGCATGAATGTCCCTCACTCTGAACCACATTATGATGAGACTACAGGACACCAATAAAAGTGTATAAAAGAGAAATTTTATGTATCATATACACACAATATATTAATGTACAAATGAAATCCCAATTAAAGTATTTAATGTCACTTAGATATGTCTTAACAGTATGGTTTGTCATTTCTTTGTCTGAAACTCGATCTGAGTATTGCTTGAGTTCTCTTTTCTTTAATAATACTTGTTCGATTAAGGAATATAATTGATGTCCCTAAGAATCATGCAGTTTGTATTTATTCTTGTGTGACAAGCTGTAATGATGAAAAGCAGATGCAGCTCCCTCTGTTGCTCCTCAGCTTTCATGTTTTCATACTTTCACTGTGCAGTGATTAACTGCACCCACTGTGGCACTTGTGTGTGTGTGTGTGTGTGTGTGTGTGTGTGTGTGTGGTACTGGGGATTGAATCCAGGGGCGTTCTACCTCCGAGCTACACCCCCAGTCCAATTTTATTTTTATTTTGAAACAGGGTCTTGCTAGGTTGACGAAAGTCTCACTACTTGCTGAGGTTGTCCTCGAACCTGTGATCCTCCTGCCTCAGCCTCCCAAGAGTACTGGGATTATAAGTGTGTGCCACCATACCCAGTTTATGTGCTGGGTACTTTGGATAGATTAGTGAACAAACACAGACATAGAGTTTACAGCCCTGTAGGGCAGTGTGGCTATTGATGAAGTAATCACATAGATGAGAGATGGTTTCCTGAAATAAGCTATGGAGCACATGAACAGTTACCTGAAAGCATGTACTTAAAGGGATGAAAAGGCAGGTTACTGTGAGGTCTCATGATGAAGGCTGATGAGTAGGAGCATTCCTGGCAAACAGACAAAGGCAATGGACTATGCAGGAGGAGTCAGAGAAAATTCCAGGAACTGAAGACTAGGGCCCAAGAATCCAAGGGCAGCGTGCGGGATACGGCTAGAACAGTACACACATCAGACTACACACAGACCCTCATAAGCCATGACAAAGAGATAAGACTTTGCTTTTTTGGTGAGAATCCTAAGATGGACTCTACACCTCTTGCTTTTCCTCTGTATCTCTAGGGCTCCTTTTTTTTTTTTCTTGCTTGGTTCCAAATCAAGGAAGTTGTCAACTTTGAATAAAAGAATAGAGTGAGCGTGAGGAAATTTTTGCCACATCAAAAAATACTTTATCATGATAAATGGAGCAGCTGCTCATACATTTCTTAACCCAGTTTTTTCTATATACCAATTATAGAAATACACTGTGGATTTTAGTGTTTGACCAACTCTTAACCATAGTAGCCTAGAGACACAGTTGGGTTACTTATAGGAATTAAGGCTGTGACCTATGTTTATTAAATTGCAAAACAAACAGGTCCCTAGCAGGTCTTTCTTGGCACAGGACACTAAAAACTCTTGCTTTAGTACTTTTCTGCCTCTTAAGTTTGTATTGCAGATTATTAACAAACACATCACATTTTGCATAAATTCAACAGACAGCAATAAAATCTGAGACCAGGCGTGTTAAAGTTTTTTTAATAAAATTTATTCAGCTACCAGGTTTTAATAACTATGATCTGAAAGCCCTGGAAGTGTGGGTAGTTTTGTTTCAGCTTTACCAAAGTCATAATGCTTTCAAAGAGCACAGATACAGAGACTCATTTGTAAATGATATTGTGAAAATAGTGTGCTTATTAATCTTGAAGCAGTTTTTATTAATTTGTTATGACTATGTCAATTATTATATAAAGATCTAAGAGCTGGGCGTGGTGGTGCATGCTTATAATCCCAGTATTTGGGAGGCGAGACAGGAGGATTGCAGGTTCAAAGCCAGCCTTGGCAACTTAGTGAGGATCTCAGGAACCTAGTGAGACCCTGTTTCCAAATGAGAAATAAAATCGGGCTAGGTGTGTAGCTTGGAGGTAGAATGCCTCTGGGTTCAATTCCCCATACCAAAAAAAAAATTATATAAAGATTTAGAAATGTATGCCTTCCTGAATGTATGGTTAAGTCAAATCATGTGGTCAAATATATCTCTTTTATTATATTTTTCTTCTAATACATTTCTCGGAATTGTCTCAGTGCTTGTATACCATGAAGAAATAGCTGTTTTAAAAGATCTTTGTTGCCGGGCGTGGTGGTGCACGCTTGTAATCCCAGTACTTGGGAGGCGGAGACCGAAGGATCAGGGTTCATGGCCAGCCTCAGCTACTTAGTGAGGCCCTCCGCAACTTAGTGAGACCTGGTTTCAAAATAAAGGATAAAAAATAGGGCCGGGGGTGTAGCTCGGAGGTAGAACGCCCCTGGGTTCAATCCCCGGTACCGCAAAAAAAAAAAAAAGATCTTTGTTCAACATTATATTTATGTTACCCATTAGTCTTTTTGAAGAGTTTTAGATTCATACTACTCAATAGTATTTAACTTTTACAGATCCCACATATTGCTGCTTATAGCAGTAAAAAACATTGTTTACTTTTTTAATTCACCAGGTAGCTGCTGTGAGTACTATAGTAAACAGAGGGATAACACCCAAAGCTTTTGTGTTCAGAAACTATGGTCATTTTCCTGGAATCAACTCTCATTACTTGGGAGGCTGTCAGTATAAAATGTGGCAGGCCATCAGAGCCTCATCTGCTGCTCCAGGCTACTTTGCAGAATATGCATTGGGAAATGATCTTCATCAGGTAAGTTGACTCATGGCCATCTTTTAAATTTTTACATGTTTATTAAGAGAATCAGCACTTATTAAATGTCACTGAACTTCACAAGGATCAATCAGCCAAGGAGACTTCTTTATGTTTTCATATTTAAAAGATGTGCAATTCAAGATATTTTGTTTTATATTAATAAGGCTTCTGACTGAAGAGTATAATTTAGGAGAATTTTAAAAATATTTTAAGCCGGGTGTGTTGGCACACACCTATAATCCTAGTACTTGAGAGGCTAAGACAGGATTGCAGGGTTGAGGACAGCCTCAGCAACATAGCTAGACTCTGCAACATAGTGAGATCCTGTTTCAAAACAAAACAAAACAAAAGGGCTGGGGGTGTAGCTCAGACATAGAATGCCCATGGGTTTAATTCTCAGTAACACACACACACACACACACACACACACACACACAATTTATGTAGTGTGATTTATAGCCAATAATGATAAATTTTTTATATGTGGTACTGAGGATTGAACTCAGGGGCATTCTTTTTTTTTTTTTTTTTTT